>CAIGRP010073995.1:0-49757 GCA_903798385.1 Fraxinus cuspidata | reverse complement strand
AGAGTTCGATTCCCCGCAAGGTGGAATTGGCTTTGTTGCAAGCGGGAGTTACCATAGGGTTAATAGCCCAGGCCTATCCATAAGCTCTCCACCCTGGCTCCTGGGAGGCACATCCTGCGATTTACCTCCTCCACGATGGCCCAGGGTAGGGTCGGTGGGGGACCCTCAAGGTTGGGGTTCAACCGTTTTTTTTAAGTAAAATTACATAATTAGAGTTTTAATAAATAATTATCCTAAAATAAATTATTGTTTCACCATAAATATAAACCTATTTTTTTTCTTTCCTTATTCTCAACATTTGATTGTGCATAGCTTTTTCCGCCAATGCCAACTTTTGGTTTCTTCCACGGCGGAAAGATAATTTTCTTTTCCTCACTGTAAATGAATTAAAATTAGATGATGTTATTTTCATGATTTTTTTTTTTTTTTTTGGTTTCTTACTCTGATGATTTCCATGAATTATACATCATATTTAGTTATGGATTTGGATATCAGTGTTATGAATAACTACTTGGGTTTTAAGAACATTGCTGCTTGTATAGAAGCAGAAGTCATAGAATTTCACAAGAACATACACACACGTGGATCTCACGGATTTTTTTTAATACACGGTGGGGTCCACTCATTGTGAGTTTTCTGGTGAAATTTTGTGAGAATATTTCTGTACGTGGAGGAAAATGCGGGTTTTAATTAGTGAGAATTAATTAGGATAAATTAAGGATCCGCCTTCTCCATCATATAGGTGAGGTTTAGCTTAACAATAATGGATGCAGCTATTGACACAACTTCAACTGAATTCTCAGAAATTGTAATTAGTCAACAAGAAGTAAGTTTTTTATTATTATATTGTATTTTTTACATATGACCGTAATAACTTTAATTTTCTACAACTTATCTTAATTTGTTTTTAAATGTCAGGAAAATGACGATAACTTCAACATATACGATTATAGGCAGAACTTTACCACTCACCAGGTATGAATAAAACGAATATTTAATTTATGTGCACAACATTCAACTTTAGGTACAATTTTTTAAAATATTGATGGTGTAGTTTTTCATGGTCGAGATTCAATATCTAATTGGGTTTGTGCGATTGAGAAGGAACTTTGTTTAGTTATTGTTAATATATTTTGAGCGTGGTGGCTATGGACACAAGCTTCGTATACAATATAGATGTGAGAGTAAACGTAAAGATCATAATCACCTAGTGACACAACATTTGGTAAGATTAACTAATGTAGAGGAGAATATTTAGAAATGTCAAAAAGTTTGGTAAAACCTAGGAATATACTGCCGTTAATGCAGACTATAGATAAAATATTGAAAGAATAGCAACAAAACTAAGTATATTGCAAAATGTCAAACGTTCCTTTTAATATGTTGTAAAATTATTTTGTCGTATGAAAATCATACTTGGAACAGCATTCATAAATTTTCAAGACAAATTTTACAAGTTTAGTGACCAAAACTAGACCACTTAAAAACATAATGAGCAATTAAAGACATCTTTTAAAGTACAGCGAGCAATAAAAAACGTTTTATCTTACTTGACAATTTGGGTGCCATGAGTTACGTCACATGCATATTCTGTCTTCCATGTTACCAATTTCATTATAGTTGAAAAACAAATGTCATGTTAGTCATGAGTAATGTTCAACATTTTGACAAATTTAGTGGTCACAGCTCAACATTTTGAAACTTCAATGAACCGCAAAAAACATGGACACAAGTTCAATGATTATTGCAACAATTAGCTTCCACACATTTCATCGGACCACAACTTCTATTCACTTTTTAATCACATATTTAATGAAACACACCAACTTATAATCTCAAAAAGCTTTGTCAAATAGGGTCCAACACCATTTAGAGGATGTTTTCGAACTAAACAACATTAACTAAATATGGGGCAATAGTTTATGATTGAAATTCAACAGTCATATAATCATCAATTCAGGCGTAATGTCTCTTTTTCTCACAAGTTCTGACACAACAATATTCTCTAGGCTAATAAATCCCGTAAACATAAAATTACGAGGCTTCTAACTGCAAAACAAAGAAACCAAGATTTTTCTCTCCCTCTGATGGTGGTTTATCTGTCATGCCATTCGCTTTATAGTAAGCATGCCTTAAAGCCCTTCTCTATTTCCTCTTTGTCCAAGTTCTTTCCAATGAACACGATCTTGTTTATTCTGGGTTCGTCTGGTTGCCACAACCTGTCCGGCGAACCTTGGAAAATATCGTGTACTCCCTGTCACATTAAAACGACAACTGATTAAACTGCAATCAAGACAATTTTGTGCAAGAGAACTGGTATATTTTGAGAATAAGAATGTTAACATCCTAAACAGCTGTAACTTGTAGTGATTGTAAGATGATTTAGAAGTAACAAATGATGCTCAAAGATCAGTTACGCAAACAAATTGATTATAGCCCAAGCCACAGCCCCCATACGATCAATTTAGTGCTCAAATATTTTAGATACATAAGCCCTGTCATTTTAAAGGTAAAAGAAGAATAGGTCATTTGGCTAGGATCTCCTCGTCTAAATGAATACTAAATGAGCAGAAAGAAAATAAGGGAATTTACCGTGTACGTGCTTCCTCAAAGAGAAGCAAGAAACAATGGAAGAAAGGAAAAATGAAGCTATTTGCTGCAAAAAAATTGCGTTCAAAACTCTCTCCAAAGAACATTATTTTTTTCATATTCTAGTAATTATATTTTAAGAGAGAGATGTCAATCTCTCGATTCTAATTTCTGGAGGGGGGGGGGGGGGGTTCACAATATGATCGTTTATTATTATTATTTTCACACAATCTGAACAAAGTGTTTAAATAACAGAAAAGGGCTAAATGTAAAGCTTTTACGAATTCAATCACCTGAAAGACAAATCTCTCGTTCATTCCATCAACTGATAGAAGACCTTTCATCCGATATATGTCTTCGCTCCTTTCTATTAACAGTGTGCCTAGCCACATGTTGGCCTGAAATATGAAATAGAATAATTCTCAGCCAATAATATCATCTTTCCATCGAATATGCTGGACAAACAGTTTTCTATCTTAATCTAAAAAGATAGTCTTGATCAATGAAATAATTTCCATATTAGGTTGAACGATAATGACAATATCTAAACAGGAGCAATGTAAAGCCAACCTTTTCGAGATCCAAGCTCCCTTCACAAACTATGCTGACTGAAGAAACGCCAGGATCATGAGTATGATCGTGGGAATGGTGACTGTCATGATGTTCTGCACCAGATTTCAAAAGGATAATACCTTAAAATCTTCCTATGCATAAATTGAAAGCCAAAACAGTGGGAAAAATGATCATAATGTCACTTATTGTACACAAGAGAGGCAAAGAGAAAGCAAGGGAGAGAGGTGTTCTACAATATTTAGTCATTTTCTCTCGTTATCTTACTTTGTTTCTCTGTCCTCATCTCACATATGGGGAACGGTGCAGGAGATCAGAATGCAATACCAATCAAGCACGGATTCACTTTTTTTTTTTTTCAAAGGCAAACTTTAGTATCAGAGCCAGGACAAAAAACTTAGTTGTCAGCATATATTGATAAAGTCAATTGATAACTTGTCCTGGCCTCTACTACCAAGGAAAAAATATTATAAAACTGGAATTACCATGTTTGTGGTCATGTTCATGCTCATGATGATGGTGGTGACCATGATCATGATCGTGGCTGTGACCAGCATGATCTTCTTCCGATTGTTCAGCCTCAACAGCACTTTCAATTCTGCATGTATTAATTAAACTTTGACAAAATAGCACCTAAAAGCATACTTTTTAAAAATGGTGATAAACTCAGGTGCAAAAAATAAGTGTTTCATTGCGAAAAGTGTAATGTAAGACTAAAAAACCCCGAGATTTCTTATATCATGCCATTCTAATTGCAACAAGGATATGTACTAGTTTCTGTAAGAGTGAATAGGCAGCAAGGAAAAAAAAATTGAAAAGGAGTAATATATAAAAATATTTCTTTGAAAGGAAAGACGCGAACATGAAAAACATTCAAGACTAAGTATATGTCCCCCGTTTGTCCACCATTCTCCAAAAACCCTTTTTTCTAAAACTCATTTTCAACTACATATTCTCACAATAAGATATTTTGCACGTAAACCTATAATTTTTGCCTACTTTTCAACCGCATTCTCCAAAAAATCACTATTCTAAAACCCATTTTCTCCTCTTTTTAATGGGCATCAAACAGGGGCATAATAATATCACACAAGAAATGCTGCCATCTGTGACGAATCATTTCGGAAACTTTATATCTCAAATAGCAGCAAAACTAGTAAAAGGAGAAGAGAAGCAATTGGCACGAGAAAAAGAAAGCATCAGTGAACATTATTGTAGGAACGATCAGGAGCTGTAGAGTAAGGTGAAGAGTGGGAGTAGATATAGTAGAATATATGGAAATGTAAAAACAAGATTGCTCCATTGCCATTAGAGAGCTGTCATCATAATCTTCTATATCTATTTATCCACAAGTGACAGATTTGTTTTATAAATAACTAAAGCTCTTTCATTTTTATAAAATCTTGAATAAGTGTTCTCATGATGTTATATTTTAATGTGCTGAAGGGTTTTAGAATAATTCTCGACAAGTCAAAGAACAAGATGGAAATTGCACTCACTACAGTTAAGAATCAAATAGTGATTAAAAGGATAGAAATTTTAAGGTCTTGAAGGATGCATTAAACATCAATATGGAGATAAATCACAAGGAGACTTAGCATGATTGATTACATTGAAAGAGTAGAAATGGCTAAGAAGAAAATTAGAGATCAAAATCATAATATAGGACAGAAGTAAACCTTTCTAGATCAAAGCCTCCAATTCCGAGAACATAGTCTAAGTCAACATTTCCGTACTTTGTTCGCTTCAATTGCGCCATACGATTTATGTTCTGCACTCCATCAAATAAAATTTAGTGAGGTGACTTGGAAACAAAAACAGGATAGGAAAAAACAGGTGCAAGGACAGATTAGGGAGAATTATGCAAAGAAATCTACCCTTATTCTCTCAACAAGTGAAGCAATTTCTGGTTCACCAACAAGATCAGTCTGCAATCACAATGGAAATCATCTAGTTAAACTTTAGAACGCCAAATATCTCGCCGGAGGCAAGAGGCAGAACAACCTTCCACGGTTTTCCTTACAAAACACGTTGCATAATTAGTAGAAGGTATGCCAGCAGGAATACAAATAGCAATTACAGAGCAAGAAAAATGAATTGATTTTCCATTGTAGCCTCTTAGTTCCTATAGTGGCTGCATTATAAGATTCTTGAAGCAGGATAAGAATCCAGATTATAAAACAGAATTACAGATAAACTAGACGTTGTCATTGTTTGCAGAGTTTTAATTTGATGGGGAAACACTTACTAAACCTATTACATGATATAAAGATAAAAATGTACCTTGTTTACTATAATACGGTCAGCATAAGCAATTTGCTCTACTGCCTCATTAACTACTCCTTTAGGCTTAATATCATCAAGGTGCAAACCAGCATGTTTAGCATCCACCAGCGTAACAACCCCATCAAGTTTAACATCATTAAAAATCTGATCCTCGGCATAAAATGTTTGAATGATTGGGGCTGGGTTAGCTAATCCTGGAAAGGCGAGGAAGAATATGATGTTATTGTAGCAAGAGCATGTCAAAATATCTATTGAATATAGCATCTGAAATTCTCGTGTTCATCACTTCCTATCGGACTTAAACTTTAGATATTCCAAAAAATGTTTTGCAAATCTTATCATTTTATTTCTTTATGACTAATATTTCTATTTTGCAAATCAAGAGCATTTCTACCTATATTTCATAAAGCTATTTTGGGGTAAGGATACCCTACGAACAACACCGAGTTGATTTCTTGTGCAAAATGATTTCCACAGCATAGAAATTTCTTAAACATCAACTAGGGTATTAATACCTATATTTAAGAAGTTTTGACTTGAAAATAAGGGCGTTAAAATCCATGGTTTTTAAAGATGATATAGGGTAGTAGTACTCACAAGATGACTAAACTTTACATTTTCCACTGTCAAGTGTTTTACATTTTAACAAGTCAAGCTATAACATTTTTAAAAAAAATTGAATTATGTTAAGAAATATGGGAAAGATGATAATTTGAATTTAAAAGATAAATTTTCTTTTCAAAGATAAAGTAGTAGAGAGTGATTCCAACCGAAGTAGGGTATTAGTACCTTAAACTCACAAACATTTCTAGGATATCAGTACCATGAGTTTAGGTTATTTATATCTTTAATTTACTTCAAGATATAAATGGGTGTAGACTCCCATAATTTATAAAAAGTACTTCATTGAAATTATTAAGCTACTTCGGGGGTGTCAAAGCTTTGCTTGGTATCTAAAGACAATTTCTAATTATACCACACAATTATGCAAAACAATTTATATAAGCAACTTAAACTTGCATAACTAATTAATTAAACATAGTACACATGCATGGCATAATTTTAACACACACAACTCATTATGAAATTTTGATATAGACAATTCCAACTCAAATAATCTTTTTCTCATTTAACATTCTGTGTGACATTCTTGGAACTCACAATTTGAACATAACATTACTAAAATGAAGAACTCACTTTTATCTCCCACTTTGGCTAATAGAAAACCGCCCCATTAGAGTAGAAAAGCCATGAAAAATCTTGATTCAACATAGCAACAGCTTAGTGTAGGAAAACTATTTGCAACACCATGGTTTTGTGCAATGAAAAATTCTCTACTTACAATAAAATATATGTAAAGCGTCACCTCATGCGTGACTTCAACAATTAATTTATGGAATTGTGCCACATTTTGGAGCTTAGCACACGGCCTCAGAGAGAAATCCATTTGCATTACCATGTTTTGATAAAAGTGAATCCACTAACATTAACTAGGTGTCATCAAATAAAACATATCAATGATATGTGGCAAACATAGATTTTATAACATGCAATACCAAACAAAAATACTTATTTGACCGTGAGTAATTAGTGCACGGTTTCCTAGGCAATTTTCGACATTCAAATTTCATCTATATATTTTTTTTAATGGTCTTGACAAATGCTTTCTAACAAATTGAATCGCATCAAATAAATCATCATAGGACAATTATCGAGCTAAATGAATATTCTGACTAAATTATTAAACTAGGACTACTACTTACTTTTAATTAAAAACCACACACAAACTAATTATTACCAAGTCAAGCACTAACACAGAATAATAATATAAAACCAATCTTGGTGTACTTAAAACAAATAAGGTACTAATGCCCAATAAATAGGATACTACTACCCAACTTACACCTGGACTATGCAAAATAATTTGTCGGATTTTTCGGGGCGTCATGGCACCACTGAAGCAGACACCACATTACTAGAACACTCACTGAAATATTTTTCTTTTTTTTTTTTTATAGACAAGGGTATGAATACCATAAAATAAGGATATAGATACCGTGAAACATAAGCACTTATACCCTGCAGAAGCAAATGGGTATGAATATCCTTAGTCATTGGTATTTAACACTGACAAGAATAGTAGTAAGGTCTTAAAATGTAAGTATTATACTTGATGCCAAATTACAGGCTTGTAAATAATGGGCACGGACATTTTCTGTGAAAACGAAATCTTCTTTGTAACATTGTCTAGTTAGTCAAGTAGGTTATAAACGTTATTAGAAAAGAATCATAATTCAATAGGCTCGTAAATAAAGTAAGTGCAGAATACATAAGCATAAATAGATAATATTTGTATTCATACAGTTACACTGCTAAGTGCTAAATCTGGTGTACTCAAAAGAGATTAATTTGAATGGAAAAAATATATTTATCAACCATTTTATACCTGTTGTTTCAATAACGATATGATCGAATTTCCCTTTCTTCCTACTGACAAGGTCTGCAATCATCCTGACCAGATCACCCCTTACAGTACAACATAGACACCCATTGTTGAGCATAACAATGTCCTCAGCTCCAGCAGCTTTTGCTGCAACTAGAGAACCATCTATGTCGACTTCGCCATACTGGAAAACAACAGGGCAGCATGAGATTATTTATTATTATAAAACATTTGGATTTCAAAAATAACACATATTCCAAATGAAAAATTAAAATTATCGGGCCAAGCTTACCCTTCTCAAAATAGAAAAGAAGCAAAGAGAGAGAATTTGTTTCACAGAAAATCCAGTAATGTAACACCTAGACTAGATAATGAAAACCGATAACTATAAAAACTTCAATACTTACTAATCTCTACCATACCTCATTCTCAATAACTGCTATGCGTTTCCCGTGATCAGCAGTCAAGATGTGATTCAACAAGGTTGTCTGTGTACATGTAAAAGTACACATGAAGTTTAAAATATTAAAACTCCATTAGTCAAAACAAAGCAAATGTTATGTAGTAAGACATAACAACAAGAAATTCTGCATGTAAAGCCTAATTTTGGCATGCGGTAGTTGAAACAAAGCAATAGTAAACCTTTAAGCGACTGAATTTTGCTTGTAATTGTTATGAACTTGGGATTTTCAGAAATAATGATAGGCACCGAACTTTGTCCAGAGAGCTGGTTATGAAGTTTGGCCTCATTGGAAAGGACTTTCCCTCGAGAATTAAGGAATTGTTTGAGCAGGAACCGGATATGATGTAAAGTTTCAGTTCTTTTTTTTTTGATTACTTCCTTCGATGTGTAAGACCAAATCCAATTGATCTGCTACTTCTTATTCTGTACAAAGGAGCTTCAACTGCAGCTAGGTCTAGAGGAAATTTATGAGGCCAATGGTTGTGAAGCCCCCGCTGGAATCTTTCAATGGCTAAGGATCTTAAGGGAGTACCTCCTTGGAGAACTACCTCTTAATGGAACTATAGCCTAGTCTACAACCTACCAGGTTATGCTGAAATTTAGCAAGAAACTGTCAGAATTTTCCTGTGGGGATCACAGAGTTGTGAACCCCCTGCTGGACTGCAGTCTTTCAATGGCTAAGGTTCTTAAGGGAGTACCTACTCGAAGAACTACCTCTTAATGGAACTATAGCCTACAGTGAACCCAAAAACCAAAATGAAAAATAAAATCTCCAAAACACAGCCTTGACATAAGAGCATGAACTATTACAGCCAAATCCATTGAATTAGAATTACAAAACCAATTTCGAAAAAGACAGGACAGTGTCTGCAACTTCATTCATTTAAGTTAATCCAGTCAAAAGAAAAACAAATGTCTCCCCAAAAAAATAGTGCAACAATCCCCTATGAAATCTTGTCCTGCGCGTTGTAGTCTAACGTTACACAGAACCCATGTATTGTTAAGCCAGAATGAGTATTAACAACAGAAAAAAATCATTTGAAGCTACTGCAAACATTGATTAGAAAAGGCTGATTGCAAAATTGTTACCACAAAACCAATTGAAGTTAACAGACTCGTCACTCGGTAAAGAAAACACTTGCAGCACAAAATTAAAATAGCAGTTTGTCAGTTGTACAATACAAATTATAGAAACTATCTCAGTACAAAATAATTACCTTTCCGGAACCCAAGAAACCGGTAATAATAGTAGCCGGGATTCTATCATCGGGAGGGATTTTCGTGAGAACGTCGGAATCCTCAGTTTGCGGAACGGATGTGGTGGCGGAAGAAACAGTGAATCTACGCGAAAAGCTTTTTCTTGGGTGTTTTAACGAGTAAGAGATTCTTGAATGAACTGAATTGGCAGCGGTAACTGTGGTAATTAAGCAAGTGCGCATATGAAAATTAGCAATATTTGGCTTGTTTTTGCAGAAGAGTGTAGTGCGGAAAGTGGAAAATGGAGATGGGTGGCGCTTGGCCAGTCCTAAGAAAGCTGTGGCCATATCCATAGACACTGAAGCCATTGTCGGCCGCTAACGGTGGTTCAGATTTTTTCCTAGCGGGAGTGGGTAGAGTAGAGAGAGACGATAGGGGATTATGTATTATGGAATGATATTTTATAATTGGGGAAGCTCACAAGTCACGCGATGGGAGGAAGAATTTTATTTTTCTTGTATTTAGATTTTTTTCTCCAAGTATTTATAAATGGGGTAAATTTCATATTTCTTTCTAATTTTATCCCTCGTCCCATTGTGTCTTTTAATATGTCACACACATCTCAGTTTTAATAAGGGTGTATTTGAATCATATTATTTTGAAAAAATGTATTTTCAAATATTAGATTGGATAATGTGTGATTGAAAAAAGAAGGAAAAATTATTGATGCGATATAAAATATTATTTTATTGAAGAATATGTGATTAGAAATTAGTAGAATAATAAAAATGAAAATTTTACTGTGGCTCAAACGAGCTGATAATAATTTTTAAAAAAATGCGTTGAAAGGACATAAAAAATTAAGACAAGTAAGTATAGAAGTGCGATAGACTATTTTTCACTTATTTTAAAATATGCAAATAGGAAATTAGGAATTTTATTATTAAGAAGAATGAGATGTTAGCATTAATGGAAAGTTAAAAATAAAAATTCGATAAAAAGGTGAACAAACATAAGTTTTACTGTGAGGAAAGATTGAGCTCGTTAAGTGAAATTAAAATGAGGTGCGTGAAATAAAAAATTATAATTTACTCTTAAGTAAATTCTTGAATCAATTTAACTAGAACAATTGAAAAATATCAGAAAAAGAAATAAAATAAAAATCGCTTCTTCGGCGACATGAAAATTCTCAATATCTTCCATCATCGAGCTCCTTCAATTTTCATCACCATCACCATTATCGAGCTTCGACATTCGCCACCTCCTTTAATATGTGTCTCTTAAGGAAAAAATATATACAGAGTTTGTTTTGACCCTATTTTTTGCAAAATACACACACACACACATATATATATATGGTAATTTGATGGAGAATATATAGTTAAAAATTATAATTTTTTTTTGGGATTTGAGTGTAATATTATTTTATCGAAAAATGTGTGATTAAAAATAAGAAAGACAGATATATTTTGAGTACATGTAGAATTTATATATATATATATTTTTTTTTTTATTTATTTTTTGTGTATAATGTTGTATTGAGATAACAATTTATTATGCATTACATTACTTGTTAGTCCTTTATGCCACAAAAGACAATTTATCGGTAATCTTGAAATACTTTTTCACAAATAATTGACCTGTTAATTATTGCATGTTCGAAAATAAGAAACCTATAGATTAATTACAATTTGATGCCCAAAATAAAAAGAAATGGGGACTGGGTTGAACACTCCACATTTTTTTTCAAATGAATCCTACTAAATTATGGCAGAATACTCTAAATCGAGTAGGTCAAGATGCGCACACGTATACGGTATCTAATATACAACTTAGATAGGGCTACAACAAAAGTCGACATCAGTTTCTTTCTTTTTAATAGATTTGCAAAAAAAAAAAAAAAAATGTTCTATCTAGATCAAGCATAAATATTTAACAAAAACAACACAACTAGCTTTGGAAATGAGCCGATTAAGATTTGATCATCGAGACCTGAATTTAATGAGGGGGTATTGAATATCAAGTTTGGATAAGAAAAAAATTTAGAACCCGTTTGAACCCCATTTTATTATAAGAAGATATTTTGAGATGGTAGATTGATGGAGAACGTGTAATTAGATAATAATGAAACGTTTTGGATATGCGTGTAATATTATTTTATTGAAAATGTGTGATTGAAAATAAGAGAAAAAAAAATACTTTTTAAAAATAATGAAATCAGACATGGGCTTAGTGTTTTTTTTTTTTTGACGTAGGAACCCGCGCCGCTACTCGTGAGTGCGTACTGGGTAAACCTCGCTCCATGTGCAATAGCTCGCAAACCACACAAGAGAGATAAACCGTACTCGGCAAGCCCTGTGCGACGGACTCGATCGAGGAAGTGTTGGCAGGGGATTCGAACTCGTGACATTCGGTCTCCGCGCTCACCTGCTCCACCCCCGAAGGGGTAAATGGGCTTAGTTTTGTTGGTGGTTAAAGATGCTTAACCTTTGATTCCAATTGACAATTAATTTAGGATTTTTAATTTTTTTTTTTCTTTTCTCTCAATCAATCACCCTTGTTATTACCGCAATAATTAAACTCAAGCCGTCCCAAACCTCTAATGACAAATTGCTAATACGTTGCGTACAAATCTTCCAATCGTGGACCCACACAATTGATAAGAGCAAGCATGATTAAAATGGAGAATTTCAGACAAGGTCACACGACTTACAGTTCTATTTCACGTTGGTCCCTAAGTTCAATTTATTTCATTTTAATCATTCAACTTATATTTTCATTTCAAGTTGACTATTCTGTTTTATAACTATTACCAAACATGATTCATTGCTTAAACCAACAAACTTCACAACAATTTATATTTTTTGCAATTAATGCTTTTCGGGCATTAAATGTCATATTTCATATTTTTTGCTTCAAAAGAGTGAGTTTTCCAGTTTAAGAAAATAATAATATTGAGAAGTTTACACGAGAACAAAGAAAGAAAACAACATGGACCGAGCTAGATCTATCATCTACATACCCATGGAAACTAAAAACTATGCTACTATAAAAAAAAGTCCAAACCCAAACCATTATGTAATAATAAATTGAAAGAATTAATTAAATTCACAGATAAAAAATGCAATTCTTGAATTGACTAGAAGTATTTTTTTTTTGGAAAATAAAAAAAAATCCCAACAAATCAAAATTCACCGAGTTCAGTTTTGAAACACCAATATTAGGTACTGACAATAACCTAACCAAACCAACCGATTCGAATCTAACCAAAAAAATGATGTTACATAAAATATCTTTTCAAATAGAATAATGATAACTAGTATGAATTTAAGTGGTCACACTTGATAGATTCAATTAAATGAATAATGTGAAATTACAGTTAAGTAAATTTATCATTAATGTCAAGTAGTTGTCACTTATATTAGTACTTGACACAAGTGGTGTCAAATATCATTATTTTATTAAATAAATATAGATGTAATCTTAAACGTGTGACATTATTGAAAACGTATTTTATTTCTCTTTAAGCTCAAAGAACACCATCCAGTTCCCTGTTTGACCTCATTTTCTAAAGTTTATTTTTCTTCGAACCCATTTTCAACCACACATTTTATGAAATTTACAATTTTTATCCATTTTCAACAAAATATTTCATTAATATTTTTTTTCAAAATATACTAAAAATATAATTTTTTACTAAACCAAGCAAAGACTTAATTTATTTCAACTGATAAATTCATTGATTATGTGAGTGTATAAATATTAGTCACGTTCTGTCAACCGAATCGAGAATTATGTTAGTTTTGATTACATTAGAGGCGAACTGTCAAATTAAAACAACGATATAAGTTTAGTAATTGATTTGATATAAATTAAAATTTGATGACCAACACAACAAAATTGTAAGTTGGTTGACTTATAGTGAAACATTTCCAAATTAAAAAGATCAGTGAAAAAAAATCTGGACCCACACACAGAAAACTTCGGGCGCTCCCTCATTTCCTCATAATTTTTCCATAGCAGCCAAACTCCGAACCTGTTTTTTCTCACACATGGCCACTACACGTTGGCTTGGATTCTGACTTGGATGACTCGCGGTGGGCTTCTTCTATTTATCTTCTCCTACCTCTACAAACACACACACACTCTCTCTCTCCAATTTTTATGTACGCTTGCATATTTTTACATACGTGACTGTTCAGATGATCGTAGAATTGAGGTTCGATTTTTGTTCCTTTTCTGTTTTAAATCCTTGTTGGCGGCTTGACATATTGAAAAAGTAATTTTTTCTGCTCTTCATGATGTGTTGACATACGAAAGAATCATTGTTTGAAGAAAATAAAACAAGGGGTTATGGACTGACTATGAATTCTATTATATTGCTTAATTTTACGGGATTGTTAATTATGGGGAGTGAAAAAAATTTGAGTTTAATTTATGGAAAATATTAGTTACTATGGGGTTTGAGTTTAAGGAGTTTTTTTGAAAGCTAATTAGGATAATATTTTTTTTATTGAATATAGCCTTTTCGGGCATAACATTATTTAAGTGGAAACCGTTGTGTGGAACTGAAGTTCACATTCACAGGCATTCACTTCGGGAATCTAGTTTCCCAGTATAGCTTGTTTACAGTAGTAAAAGATTTCATCAGTTTGTCGTATTAGAACTGTCTTGATTTTCAATTGTTTGTATGTGGAGTCATGAATAAAGGCTTCTCTAACAATAGTTATGTACCACGCTTAGTTTTGTAATTAGTATAGGGCTGACCGCCATGGATTAATAACCTTGCAATGGAAAAAATTCAGAGTGATGTAAAAGTTGCAAATTTATGCTTGCACTCGATTGTAATTTTTACCATCTTGTCCCATACAACGTGCAAAGTTTTTCCACGATGACTCAAATTCAAAATTGTGTTTTTGCTTGTTAGTTTCACTCGTAAATCTGAACACATAATTACGTACGTTGTGAACTCGAGATTGATATTGGCATGCATATGAGCTCAAATAGTTGCTGTAATGCTCTATATATTTCTTTTGATTTTTATATGATCATTGTCAATGGTTGACGGCATTAATCCTTTTCCAAAGTCAACAGTATTGAGAGTGAAAAATAATTTTTATAGTGCCACCACTGTACCTGTTGTATTTATTCCCTTTTGATTAAGTAATATTATGATGCGGCGTGCTGACATTATTAAGCATGTGAGATTAATTGTGAGCAGTGACGTGTACATCTTGTATTGATTCCCTTGTGCATGAGTTTGATAAAGAAATGTTATGGCGCATTTTATTAGAAATCCTGGTGGATGGTCCTAATTCGAGTGCATACAGGTCCAATTAATAATTTAGAATGTCATGGCTAATGGCTGCTAGATCGGATTTGTTTTCTTTTGCAGGGTAGAGTTGACAGATTGTATCTGACATTGGTGATTAATGAATCACTCCACTACTTATCCGCATTGTCAATCCACATAAATTACTATATAGTCCTGAATGGGGGGAGCTTGTTCCAGGAAGCAGGACCAACAGGACAACGAGGATGACCTACACAGAGGAGTCTCTGGAAGATATTTTAAAAGTGGGAGCTCAAAATGGCTAAGAACTTCATTTTCTAGAGCATCTACGGACATTAGTCAGGGGATAGGGAGTTGTCCGTCTCTTATGGATTTATGCATTTATAGGATTCGGGAAGTATGTTGTTAGTTTGCATATGTGCTTTTCTTAACACCTCTTTTTCTGCAGGAAAATTAAGAATTACTTGTGTTGATGGATTTTTTTTAATCATTGAAGGACATAGACAAATATAGAACCTTCTCTATGTTACCAAGGGATTTAAGTCAACAGATTTTTGATGATCTGGTCTGTTCCCAGTGCCTATCTGATTATATACTTGAAGCTTTTCGGGATTGTGCTCTTCAGGTATCTCTTACGCTGTTCAAACGCCTATGTGGAGTAGGTACTTGGATTGGTTTGGATATTTGAAGGCCATATAAGTTTACGAGGAATCTGTTATTGTTCCTTGCAGGATATTAATCTGGGAGAATACCCAGGATTTAATGACAGTTGGATGGACGTCATCTCTTCACAGGGTTCATCTTTACTATCCGTGGATCTTTCGGGTTCTGATGTTACTGATTCTGGATTGATTAATCTTAAAGATTGCAGAAATCTTCAAGCCTTGAATTTTAATTATTGTGATCAAATTTCGGACCGGGGTCTGGAACAGATCAGCGGTAGAATTTTCTTTACCAACTACGTATCACTAAAGAAGCTTTTAAATGCTCATTCTTAAATCAAAGCCCCAAATGATAAAGATGATTTACTGAGCTAGTGGTAGTATCTGGATAAATATTTAAGGCAGATTTGTATTTAGAAGATTTTCTTTTCAAATGATATATAAAAATAATTGCATATACAATTTTCTAGGATGGCTTGTATTGCTTTGAGAGAAAGAGCAACTTTCAGGTCATTGAAACCTGAAACCAGTTGCTGATGCATGTGATTATTGTTGAACATTTCAGGTCTTTCAAACCTGACAACCATAAGTTTTAGAAAGAATAACTTGATTACTGATCAAGGAATGCGTTACTTATCTGGCCTAACCAACTTGGTAAAGTTGGACCTAGAGAGATGTCCAAAAATCCATGGAGGGTTCGTTCACCTCGAAGGTATGTTAATTTTAACTCCTCCTGACTGGTGAAGTTATCTGACTTAATCTTGTTAGTTCCACTTTGAATATAAAGCCTGTCATTCTCTTAGCGGATTAGCTGGGTAGTTACATTATACCAGTTAGTGGAAATAATTGCATGCTTCTATAGTTGTTGCTTCTATTGATGTACATTATGTTTATCTAGTGCTTTATTTACGACAGGTCTTTCAAAGATCGAGTCTCTGAATGTCAATTGCTGCAATTGCATAACTGATGCTGATATGAAGGCTGTCTCAGGTAGTTCAAGTTCTCCTATTTATTAGTCCCTTCTCTTCTAGATGAGTATAGAAACACATTCCAAAAGCGCAAGACACTGTTTATCTCCTGTTTTCCATTTATATGGGAATGTACTTGTGCGCGTGATTATGCTGTGTGTGTGACTTATCAGCATTCAAGTGCTTCATATATACCGTCAGATGTTTTATTATCCTCTAAATGGGAGTTTAAAGATGTATAAAGGGCCCAAGGCTGAATTTCTCCCAAGCCATGATTTTTTATTTTTTTATTTTATTTTTTTGATGCATTAGGCCTGATTTTTATTGATATGAATTACTGTGATAAATGCATGACCAAAGGTTATTCTTTGGAGGGACAGGGGAGGCATAGTTATTAATACCGGAAGCCGGTGAATTGAACCCTGGTCTGGTCCGGTGAAATCCGACTGGTCTTTAAATGTCCAAAATTTTATTAATATGGAGGTTTGATCCCAGGACATCTTGGAAACTTCCTGTTGTAATATATTGAACCGATAATATACATTGACTATTTTCATGTATCTAAAAATTTAAATTTTTTATTAATCACAATTTTTTGATTAATATAAATATTTAATATTTTCATTTATCTAAAATGATATCATTATTTATTAATAAAAAATCAACATATATAAATATTTATTAATAAGAAATTGTCATATCTAATTTGTAACTTCTTAGAAAATATTTTAATAATCTCAATGTATTGTACATGAAAAACTAAAGAAACAAATTCAATTTTTGGGATCAACAATAAACATCCAAAAGTTTTATTTTATTTTATTTCATAATAAAAAAGCATGTAAATGATTTAAGGAATTTAAATAATTATTTTGAAAATTTATAGTTTTTAAACATTAACCTCCCGGTTGGACCAGTGACCCTCCGACATAATTTATGTACTTTTATCGGGTTAAAGATCCATTTTGGTCTCTATTTCAGGGCTTAGAAGCTTGAAATCATTACAAATTGCATCCAGTAAAGTTACAGACAACGGTGTGACCTTTCTGAAAGGTAATTCACTTGAGCTTTATATCAATGATTTGGTATCTTTGAAGCATGTAGAATTGAAACCATTTCGGCCATGTCAGATCGTGGTATTTAGAGGCAATTGTTGGGTGACTTTAAATGTTTGAAACTTTTGTCGTGTTCTTGTAATAAAATTTTTGCGGACTATTTAAAGTGTCAGAAAGATTTGACTATTTCACCACGATGGGCGCAGATGAGTTTTCCATTTCAATTTGTACTGTTCTTGACAACATCAAGTCATAAACTTTTTCCATTTGTCCAATTCATACTTTTAGAAGATATAACAGAAACATTGACATGACAAAGTTAAATTAGTAACATATACTTGTAGGTTCAGATAACTTATTTGTGAAGAAAGAAGGTTCCACTTTTGTAAAACTGATACCTCAATAGACATCCAAAGGAATAAATTTTCTGATTATTTGTCATTTTCATTTTAGCTTTGCACAAGCTTGTACTTTTGAACATGGAGGGTTGCCATGTCACTGCTGCATGCTTGGAGCCACTTTCAGGTGCATCTTATGCTTGGTTTTTATAGTTATGGCTATATGATAAAATCCTAGCAAACTGATAGTGGAGGATCTCATATTCATTTTTTGTATGGCTACAATGTATTTGGAATGAGGTTTTGTTTGTTGCTACTGTCGTTTTAATGTCATAAAGTCTTTGATAAAATCAATCAAGAATTTTTACATTTTCAGTTTAATGAACTTTCAAAATTTTCTTCTATTTCGGGAAGTTTTTTGCCATCGTGTTATGAGGCACCTTTGTGATTCCTGTAAAAAGGTGGACCATGTGTGGAATGGAAGCTTTTTACACACTGTTGCGTCACTATTATGTTCAATAGGAATTGTGTAAAGGACACAAGTGAAGGAATGCTTGTCAATCTGGTTGGACGAAAGCAGCTGCATTCTAGTCGTGATTTAATTGACACAATGCTATTACAGTGTTGGGGGTAGGACAAGTGGCAATGGGGTGCCATACACTAAATATCTTGCTCGTGTGATTGCAACTTTCAAACAATTTACAAAAACTAAGTATACATTATAGACTTTAGAAGTCTGACGAAACAAACTACCTCGTCACAAGTATATACAAGATTGCATGCAAAAAGCCAACATTTTGACTTCTTAATTTGTATAGAAACTGTCGAAGATGTTTGAAGCCTATTAAACGGGCCATGAGTAGCGTCAAGGGTTCCTTTGCACAATGTCATGTGCATCTTCACTATTTTTGTTTCTTTATTTTGATTTTTTTTTCTTTTTCCCTTCATGCAGTTCTTGGTGCCTTGCTATATTTGAATCTAAGCAGATGTAATTTGACTAATGATGGCTCTGACAAATTTTCAAGTGAGTCCTATTAAAACATCCACTCTAATTATCTCAAGTTCAAAGCCAACCATTTCCGTATTACCATTTATTTGTAATTTTTATAATTAAGGGCTAATATGATATTGAAACTAACGTTTTTGCATGTTGTGTTTCACACAGAGCTGCAAACTCTTAAAGTATTGAACTTGGGGTTCAACAACATCTCAGATGCTATTTTGGTTCACCTGAAAGGTGAAATTCTCTCCTAATATGTATCGAAATGGTGAGAGAATTCTAATTGGCCCTTCGCACCAACAAGAAAAAACCAAGGGAAAAAGGGAGAAAAATAAAGTAGAAATGGAACTTTCTCTTTGTATCTGTAGAAGCTTTAAGGGGGCCCTTCCCCATCTTTATTCTTAGTAAATTTTAACAAATGATTGGGGGTAGGTTAGAGTTTTTATCACTTAATTAGCTCTCCCAGAATTTATTTCAAAGTTCACTGTTTATTTATTTATTTTTTTCAAAATGGAAAAGTTGTTGCTGTAGGAAAATTCACTTGGCTTCCATGATGTTTGTCTTTGTCCCGATGAGTAGAAACATTGTTGAATTGATTAGTTAAGTGCACTAACGATATCATCAAAAATTATTCTCTCAACTTTTATGAAAATGGAGAAGGGGAGAGGATGAAAAATGGTGTGGAGTCGAAAATAACTAAGAAGTAACCACCCTTTGCCACAGTGACCCCAGGCAGGTTAGGGACAGGGCAGGTGTAGGGGGTTTTTCTGGTGGGGAAGTGCAGAGGTTGTAGACTTTGGTGCTTACACCTTTGGTTCCTTTCTTTTCTTGTAATGCTCTCTCCCCCTCTCTCACAATTTATGGCCTGTGTTTAAATTGTGGGAGGAGGAAGGGTTGCGTTTAGGTGTGGGGAACAACAAGCTAACAATATGGTTTCTGCTGTTGATTTCCATCTAAAGTGTATGTATTCGTTGGATATCTTCACTTTAACACACAGTTTAGTATGATATCTGAAGTTGTGTGATAAGGAAATTTATATTCGAGTTAGGTAATTCTAACGTCATGCATGCATTTCTATTATTCAGGTTTAACAAATTTGGAGAGCTTAAACCTAGATTCTTGCAGGATTAGTGATGAAGGAATGATTAATCTTGCAGGTTATTCTTATTCTATATGTTACCGAGTATATTGTGATAGACTCCGTCTTCTCTGGATTCGTGGAAATAGAAGATAGAATGTGATGCAGCTGTGCTTTGATATATGATCACTTGCATTTTTGTTGATATGAACCCAATTATTATAGATTTGGGTGAATAAATTTACCTGAAGTCTAAGGCGCCAATTCGGTCTTGTATTTCAGAGATAAAATTGGGAAGGAATTGTGAAACATTCGAAAATTGATTTTCCAAGATTTTCTTCTCCCTCTAGATAAAAAGTGAATATAAAAGTGAATGGAGATATTTAAGCATCACATAAGCAAAAAAATTAAGAGCTTTTTGAGAATGCATTTTGGAATAGTAGGTTGATAGAGAATGTGTGGATAAAAAATATGGAAAAATTTTAGATTTGCGTGTAATATTATTTTATTAAAGAATGTGTGATTGAAAAGAAGAGAGAAAAATGTATTTTGGAAATAATGGTGATCAAACAAGGGCTGAATATATAAATTGAATCTCTTAGTTTTATTTCTCTCAATTTATTTTGCACTTTTCTTGAGGTTTAAAAGCAAATTAACGGTTCTTACTGGAATATTGAATCCCAGTGTGGTACTTTTGTCTTTAACTTGTTATGATGATTTCATTTAGTTTCTTATTAATTTCTCTCCTCTACAACTAATCAAACTGATGTCCTCCCTCTTAAACATTTGTCTTCGACTTTTTCTTTTCTTTTGGCATATGAGATTCAGGTCTACATCGTCTGAAATTCTTGGAGTTGTCTGATACTGAAGTTGGAAGCGCTGGACTGCGTCATCTCTCTGGTTAGACATAAATCTTTCACTTATCGTAAGAACTGTGTATGAGAGGCATAGCTGTTGCAAATATTAGCCCTTGTTTGGGCTCCATTAAAATCAAATTTTGGGGAAAAATGTATTTTGGATTATTTTTTTTTAAAAAAAAATATGTGGTTAAAAAGAAGGAAATTTTTTGGATTTACGTGTAATATTATTTTATTGGAGAATGTACGGTTGAAAAGAAGATAGAGAAAAAATGCATTTTGAATAAAATGGAGCCCAAACAGGGGCTAAATAAGGTTTAGTTACGAGGTTTTCCTTCCGTAAGATTGATGAATTTTCAAAGAGAAGTATCATTGTTCAGTTTAGCTTAAATGATTCCATTTAGCTTTGTGAAATAGTTCAATAGAATGATAAGCAAGTAATCAATCAGTAATTTTTAAAAAGCTGTTGCAATCTTGAACACTAGTTTCTTTCTTATCAAGCACCAAAATTGTGTATGATTGGGTAGCATATACATGATTGTTACATCATAAGTTTGAATCAAAATTCAATTTGATCATCTATTTGTTTTTATCTTGTAGGTTTAGTTAATCTGGAGAGTTTGAATCTGTCCTTCACCGTCATCACTGATGATGGTTTAAGAGAGTTGTCTGGTTTATCATCTCTCAAATCTCTCAACTTAGACGCTCGTCAAATTACAGATAATGGCCTTGCTGCTCTTACAAGTAAACATCTTTCTGATGGTTATTATCATGATGTATCTGTAAGCGTTAATGTTAGTTTCAGATCCACGATTCAGTTAAAAATAGAAGAAAAAGGTGTTGAATATATAAATATAATTATTATTTTTTATAATCATATGCTGTAGCTAGTGGAATACCAGGAAAAAAATGCTTTTATTATTTTTCCTTCTTTCTGCGAAAAAACTAGCTTTTCCCTAGTTTTAAGTACTTTTTCGCAGATGCTAAAAACTATTTAGTGGGTACTAAAACTCGCTTGGATAAGTGGAAACTAGTTTGGTAATTGTGTCTTAACTATAATAGGTTTTCAGTTAGCGAAAATAAGTTTTGTTTGAAAACAAATCAACGGTAGAAAAAAAATGACAAGTTCTGTGAAGTCAACAATATGGGTCCACAACAATTTCTTGTCATTTTCTCGATAAAATAAAATAAAAAATTGTTTGCATTTCATCTTTTGCATTATGTTGTGAGGCACTAAATATTACTCACACCAGAAACATATGAAATGACACAGTTTACATCAAAACCAACACATTCTTGAACTAACCTGGTTTGGTTCACACCTGTCTTGAACTAACTAACCTGGTTTGGTTCACACCTGAACCGAAATCTAACTTTCTTATATTACACACTCTTCTTTTTACATGGTGTCACTGTTGTACAATAACATAAATATTTACCAGTATTTGGCCACAATCATTCTATTTATTTGCTCTTAAACTGCAAATTCTCCTCTTTTGCAGATTTGACTGGGTTAACTCGTTTGGATCTATTTGGAGCACGGATTACTGATTCTGGAACTAATTATTTGCGATGTATGCTAAGAACTCACCTCAATATACTTTATATGTAGTACCTCCTTAATGTGAAGTGCCTGTAAGAAATGGATTTGTAATTTGTTGGAGATGATTAATCCTGTTATGAGAACTTTTGCAGTCTCATCTCCCTCTCTCTTCTCATAGCCCTGCTCCCCTTCAGATGCCAAAATACAAAAAACAAGTAAACAAAACTGAGAAAGCAGCATATTTTCACTAGTTGGGGATTGATTTCTCGAATTAACACACTCCAACTGTAAAAAAATATTTCTGTTCTTATAAAACCATAACTATACGAGAGGTTGGAGAAGCTTGTGTGCACTTTCAAATTAGTTTTGTATTACTAGCTATAGTATGTTGTGTACAAGTTAGTGCCCGTCATTTTTAGTGACATTTACATTTCATTGTTTGTTTTGTTTTGTGCCTTCTTCAGCTTTTAAGAACCTGCGTTCCCTGGAAATTTGCGGTGGCGGCTTAACTGATGCTGGCGTGAAGAATATCAAAGATCTTACATCCTTGAAGCTTCTGAATCTATCCCAAAACCATCACCTGACGGATAAGTGTTTGAAATCAATTTCTGGTACTTCCTTAGAGACTATAAATCACATTTTTCTGCGTTCTCTTATTACATGCAAAAGCTCATTTTTCTGTGCACTCCCATGCCCGTGCTTGTTATACTAGACTCAACAGTACTCGATAAGATTAAAATAGAGAAACAAGTAAAAATCCTGTGCAATATTGTCAAGTTCTGTGTACCAAACATATCGCTAGAGTTCAACTGCAACTTATCTGTGTGTGTTGACAATACATTTCACAACTTCTGTCTCGGGTTTTGCCATGTGAAATTCATGGATATGTGTCCATACAAAGAATAAAAGAGTAATCAAGCTCACATCTCCCCTAGATTATGAACTATAGGAATTGTGCAGTTTTTCTTAAAATACTAGGAAATGCTTTTTGTTTTGTTGACATGATGAAACTCCAAACGAATTTGGATGATGATTTTAAAAAATTGTTATTTGGTACTTTATGCTGACTGTTTGTGCTTAATCTACCATCACCTGGCTATCTTGTTATCCAAGTCTGAATTATCCGTGTTTGCTTTTACAAATGCAGGACTCACTCAACTGGTTTCTTTGAACATCTCAAATTCTCGAATATCAAGTGCGGGTTTGCAGCATCTGAAGCCCCTAAAAAATTTGAAATCACTGACTCTGGAGTCCTGCAAGGTGACCGCCGATGACATGAAGAAGTTCCAATCAACTGACCTCCCGAATCTGGTGAGTTTTAGGCCGGAATAGAACTGGAGGAAAATGCTTATAGAAATCTCATGAATATCGGATATCTTCTGTACATATGGTCAAATTGTACATATCCAAGACATGGAAGTTTGCTTTGAATGCGTGATGAAATGAATTCTGCCCATGCTGTGTGTGAAGCTTTCTTTCGTATTATTCGATTGTACCTGAAAGAAATGTAGATAAGAGCGTCCTTGGCATGGCTTAAATTTCTTTCCTTGAGTTTTGGAATAAATTGACACTCCAAAACCTTTGTAAATACATGGTGACAGGGTGCATTTGGATATTATGATGATTTGGGAGCAGTTCTATTCTTATTCTGACCTGGGTTTTGATAATAATTTTTATCTTTTTATGCTAAAAATATCACGAACAGGTTTCACTTATTGAAAAGTGTTCTATAATCGGGTTTTGACCTCTAGATGTCAAAGGTGTCCCCTACAACTACTAAAAGAAAATTCTAGATCTCGTGACTTCTCGTCGTAATAAGATAATCTCTTTGATACAGTGGTGGTGAAAGAAAAAAAAAAAAAGATGAAAATCGAAAGTTGGGTTGTTACCATGAGCAGAAATGCCTCTCTAATTTAGGGCTTGTTTTGTACGTAATTTTTGCAATATAAATTCTGAAAAACCAGAAAAATAAGGAGTATCAGTGTAACTTCATATTACAGTATTAACCAAATTAATATTGTTATTTGAGCAATTTATTTAAATTTTGCCTGTTGATATTAACCATTTTCTTCTCTGCCTTGTCACGAAAACTAGCATTTTTATTCAAACTTGAATTTGAAATAATAAGGGCAATAATCATGCTTTGAATTACACAAGATTAAATAAGATAAATAGTAAATTTCGCTACTTTATTTTTAACCAATTCAATGTAATGTCATTTCGAGTGTCAATGAATTGTGTATGGTCCACTTGTTGAAGGGTTCGATTTGATCCCATCAAAGTACGGAATATTCTGCATCTACATCGTTACAAAATAAAATTTTAAAATTCTCTATGTGAGATTTATAATTCAATTAATATTTTCTGATATGGTAAATATTTTAAGAAATATTATGTACCAAATATAAACCCAACAGAAATTTTTTTAAATGGCCCTGGGATTAAGCTCCTGTTTGAGCCATATTCTCATTTTTATTTTTATTTTTCTACTCATTTTTAATAACACGTTCTTCAAAAAAATAATTTCTATCACATCGATAATTTTTCATTCTTTTTCAACCACGTATTCCCCATCATATAAAAAAAATGTATTCTCTCCTAAAAAATGTGCATCAAACACACTGGTGGCAGAAAATCATTTTCAGATTGATCATCATCTTCAATTTCCATCTATTATTTTGCATCCACGACTGCTAGTGATTAGGCTATCGATTGAATTTTCAGAAATTGGGGATTTCTTCTATAATCCGATTTTTAACAGGTTAAAAGGAAATTGTGCTTCTATTTTTATTTTATTTTTCTTTTTACTTATCGTCTTCATTCTCGTCTTTCCAAACTTTCCTTACATTCCTTGGGACGAGATCAGCATCCATTTCATATTCCTGTGGATCTTCTCATTTTCATACTTGTATAGTTGACAAGCGATGTCTCTCCTGGCATTACTTGTGACAACAAAAATTGTAGAGTTTGGTGTATCATATCATTGATGATGAATTATGCATACGTGGTCACGTACAAACCACACTCGTATCTCCAATGAAGAAAGATTACATTACATTTGAGCTTATCAAAATGTAGAAATATTATATTACACTTGAGTGTATTAGAACTTTTGGTTGTTGGTCATCAAAGAAAAATCTAGGACTATTGCAGATTATATTATTTGATTTCTCAATTACACCAACTTTGACTAAACAATAAATTAGCAAATAGGCATGAGGACAGCTGAATGGAGACTGGTCTCCCTTGTGTATTTAGCAATTGGAGATCAATTCTACATATTCCATTTCCAATATAATGATGCCATTTTTTTATTTTTTTTGGAAAATATTGAATATTTACTAGATGACAAGAGAGTTGAATAGATGACGTTTAAATTTTTTTTATTTTTCTTCCTCAACGGTCATGGGCTACACAATCCAATTATCAAACTATTAACGAACACCAGTCATCGGAGGAATGTAATACCTGTCGATAGCTAATTATGTCGAACAATTAGGATGTCCGCAACCTTAATTTCTCTGGTATTATTAAACCCACAAAAGCCACACTTGTGATACAACCAATGAACGGTGCATTTATTTTCTTGTCACAATCATTGCATAATACATTCTGGACATACCAAATTAAGTTCCTCAACCACTTGTTTGACAAACAAATGAGCATTGACTTGGAACGATGATTTTTAGGGCTTCAATATTGTTCATTTTGTTGAGAACAATTGTAATAATGTATATGTAGTGATTTGGGGATTTCGTGCGTTAAGGGAGGAATTGGTTAATTAACACATTGTCTAATTGAGCAATATATGGTGTCTAATATGATTAGTTACACGAGTGAAGTACTTTTAGAGAATTCATATATACTATGATATTACAGTATTTTTCGAAATAAAAATGATGTATTGTAATATCTGAATTCTTTTATAAAATGTAGTGTAATTTTCACTTCAAAGTATTCGTTCAGCAAGATCGAACTTTTTTATGCCATAATGTCTCGTAAATATGACCCTATACATCTCGAGCGACTAGGTGGTTGACTAATCAAGTCATTTTGACTAACATTTTTAGGTCATAATGCCTCGTAAGCAAGGCCCGGCACATCCCGAGCCACAAGGTGGTCGACCGACCAAGCCATTTTGACACCCGTATGTTTTTCTAACTGAGGGTGTGTTTTTCACATACCGATTATTTTAGGGGTTTAAATGCTATTCTTATATTTATATGGGTCTAAAGTATGAAATGAGTAAAATTTGAGAGAGCCAAGTGAAATTACCAACATTCCTCAATTTTATTACAAAGTTCAACATTGAGGTGCGCCGCCGTCATTTTCTCCTCCACGAATTTCTTTCTGCAGACAGAGCACGAGACCAGCCAGAGTGCATAGCATTTTATTTGCCAATTGGAAAAATAAAATATAAAAATCAATGCCATAGACGATTTCTATCGAACCAAACTCAAACCCGTCGCCGATTTCTTTTGGACCAAAGACCACCGGCGCCGACTCGCGGTTCACTGCCGCAGCATTTAAGTACTGAGGTAATCGTTTTTTTTCAATTTATTCTGCAATTTCCATAAGTAATTGCAATGTGTATTTTATTCTTTAGGTCTTTTGGGTTTATTTATTTTCTGCAGTTAATCTTTTGCTGGGAATGTTCTCTTACAAAATTTTATTTAAATTTTATTCTTTAGGTTTTTTTTTCTTTGCTGATTTCACAATGTTGCTGACATTTGACATTTGATTAATTATGGTTAATGACCTTTGTTCCAGACTTGAAAATCAGTTCATGTTTTAACTTTGAAATTTGTATGCTTAAAATGTCACGTATTTTATACTAAAAGATTTTATCTTTTGTAGGGTTTGAATTAGTATAGTTATTGTTAGAATATTGATGTAATTTTTAAGATAATTTTTCTTCCCTTTGAGTGGACTGTACAATTCTATTGAATTTTCTTTAACACAAATTTAAATTATGATTTTGAACTGAGAGATGGATAAGGTTATTGGAGTCGATGGAATTCATAAATTCTTTCCCATATTTTGGAAGAACCATTACCTAGAATAAAATTCATTGATCAGAAAAATGAAAAATTCTTCCTGTGGTCCAAGGATTTGATAAAATATCTAGACTTGACATTCGATTTTCAGGTTGAGGTTGATAATGTGAGATTATGTTAATACATAGGATACTCAGGTGTCTGGGGTTGAACTGCTGGATATTATATAATATTTTGGAATTATTTTCAACGAATCTGTCTGGAGGGGTGGGACATCTATCAGGCAGAAATAGGCATTTGCAGAAATAATTGAATTTATAGGGTTGTTGTTTATAGAGCCAAACTCAAATATTTGCGTATCATCAGGCAACTGTAGCTACAGGAATAGGCTAATACATTATTGACGTAGAACACTAAAAATAAGTATCTAATTTGGAAAGTAAATTAAATAATATCTCTACTAGGATTCCCATCAATTATCCTACTTCGTTAGTGGAATTGAAAGAACATTTATATCAGCTGAAGTGATTTTTTTTAATTTTCACAGAGATGATTTGATGTAACTTTAATATTTAGCCCCCGTTTGGGCTCCATTAAAATGAGAATTTGGGGTAAAATGTGTTTTGAAATAGTGATTTTTTTGGAGAATACGTAGTTAAAAAATAAGAAAAAGTATTGGGATTACGTGTAGTATTTTATGGGAGAATGTGTGGTTGAATAATGAATTTTGAAAAAATGCATTTTTGGAAAAATGCAACCCAAACTGGGCCTAGTGTGTTGAATTACTTGCTGAATATAATCTATTGACTTTTTCTGTCATAATATGAATTTTTTTGTACATACACTTCTTTAAAATTCCATTCCCCTTAACTTATTGTTCTAGGTCCCTCCGGTCATAGCAGGGCCGCCAATTCTTCCACCCTCCCTGACCAAATCATCCTAAGAAATCTCAGCGTCTTTTTCTCCAAACAATGAGTTGCTCAACTCTTTTTCTCAAAACTCCACTCTTTCCCTCCACCACCGTCAACAACATTAATAATTTCCGGCCCACCAATTATTCCGTGACGATGGCATCCCTCGAAGTGGACGTGCATTCCAATCTGAAATCATTACTTAATGAAAACCCAAAGAAGAGTTCAGAAGTAATCACCGACGAGAAGAAATTTGTGGTGGGCACCTATGCAAGGGCATCAGTGGTGTTGGCCAGTGGGAAGGGCTGTCAAGTGTACGATGTTGATGGGCAAGAATATCTGGACTTGACTTCTGGTATTGCTGTCAATGCTCTCGGCCATGGGGACCCTGATTGGGTGCGGGCAGTTACGGAGCAAGCAAATGTACTCACGCATGTCAGCAATATTTATTATTCCATTCCACAGGTAAAAATTTCTTTTTCCGTTTTTTTTTTTTTTTTGGTGTTTTTGCTTTTTAGAATCGAATGGATTAAATTTTGATGGATTTTGTTTTTTATTTTTTGAATGTTATGCTATTTTCCAAGAAATTATTGTGAATGACGTCTAGATGAATTGTTTTGAGGGTTTATTCTTCTTGCTCTTTTGATAATTTAGCGTGATATAGTAGGGGTTCGTGAAAGCAAACTAATTTTGTATAGAGTTTAGATTTTAGTGGAATTCTTCTAATCGTAAGATTTATAGGCTATTTTCCGGAAAATTTGGTGGTTTGCTTGAGAATTGACGGGTGGGTTTTTGGAGATTTATACATCTTTTGTGATTGTAATGATAAATAATTGAAAATTTTCAAGTGAAATGGACCTGAATGCACATTAAGATAAAATAAATTGATTTTCATGAGTTTCTTATATGACGATTGAGAAAGATTAATAATGTGAATTAATGAATGTAGACCATTTAGAATGTCAAATCCATGGATTGAGTTTCATGCATGGTAGTACTTTTCTTTGGAAGGGAGTTAAAAAATGATTTCTTGCACACAGTAGTTCAAATTTGTAAAAAGCAGAGGCAATGTTTTCTCACGTCAGAGTTATTTAGTGGATTGAAACTTAATAAAATAATTGGGATATAATATGTGCCATGTAATCTGGAAAAAAAGTGCGTATTTCTGAAAAACATGTATTCTTCTAAGCATGTAGTGTTGGTTATTGAGATCAGTTCAAGCACTAGATATTAAGGCTACATTTGGTTCACTGGATTATGCCGTATAAAGAATTTAGTATAAAACTATAATATATAGTACCGGGTTGATGGTCTAAGGTGGACAGTATTCTTTAATTTTTCATTCAAAAGATAGTCATTTGCATTACCAATCGCATAACGTAATATGAAGGTCGAAGGTGGGTTTAGGCCGGATAAAACAAGAGATAGTGACATTCTTTTAAATGAAAATTCAGAGATTATTATCCACATTTATCTACCATAATATAATCTACCTAGTAATATTTATTATAAGTTATTTTAAATCTTTATGTCGTCTAATCTGGCGCACCAAATGTATAATTTTGTGGAATAATTGTATCCATAATTAATAGAAGATAAAATTGGTATTAAATTAACTTTTCTCCTCCATTTTTCTATGTATGTGCTGATAATTTGCCTTGAAAACTGAAATGAAATAGTTTGTGTTGTCATATTAGCGGATATAAAATGATTAATGTCTATTTTTGTAGGTGGAGCTTGCAAAACGTCTGGTTGCTTGCTCTTTTGCTGATCGTGTGTTTTTTTCCAACTCTGGAACCGAAGCAAATGAAGCCGCTATTAAGTTTTCCCGGAAGTTCCAAAGATATTCGCATCCAGATGAGAAGCAGCCACCTATGAAGTTCATTGCCTTCACAAATTGCTTCCATGGTAGAACCATGGGTGCTCTTGCATTGACAAGCAAAGAGAATTACAGATCACCTTTTGAGCCCGTTATGCCTGGAGTGACATTCTTAGAATATGGTAATATCCAAGCAGCTACTGAAATTATTCAGAGTGGGGAAATAGCTGCAGTATTTGTTGAACCCATTCAAGGAGAAGGTGGTATTTATAGTGCAACAAAGGAGTTCTTACAATCCCTGCGCACTGCCTGTGATAATGCCGGTTCTCTTCTTATTTTTGACGAGGTAATCTACTTATTCGGAAAATATTATTAATTTTTGTGGATATTAACATTAATGTGAAAAGGAAGGCATGTAATATGCATATAGAACGAAACATGTGTCTCTGTAGGAAGAAATTAAAATTATTGACAACAATTGTCTGAATGAGTAGGTAGTACCTACCTGCCAAGCAAAGGTTTCTGAAGAATAAAGATGCTGGGCTGCTTCTTTTTCGGCTCCCCCACCTTTATTTGTTTAGATCTTGAGGCAAGGCAAGCCCCAAGATCCAAATTTTAGTTCAGAACTCATGCAATGAAGCACCTTGGTTAACCTTCAAAATGGGATAGAATCAAGAGAAATTTCATTTGTCACATATAGTAGATTAGAACATGATAGCTAGATGTGTTATCTACAAATCCACGTCTTTCTCGTGAAAAGAAAACAAATGATAAAATGCACATCAAGAAGAGAGACAAGTTTTCTCTGGATGTTATTCTTTAATTATGGGTAAGAAACTGTTTTAGTGTAGATTGTTTAATGACTACAACAATTAAACATCTACATCTGCATTAACTTTGAGGAAATCTATATGTTTGCATGGAGAAATATATTATCTACCATGTGATTTGGGACTTCTGTATCTGATGATGAGAATGCGTTTGGTTTTTGTAATGAGAAGTAATTTACTTATTTATTCACTTCTTTCTGGAACGAAAAGTGAAGCTTTTTATTCAAAAGTGGCCTTTTTGCTGCGCATCTCTGGCTATCATGTATGGTTTTTTTATAGAATGGAACAGTCGTCCTTAAAAGGCTGTGGAGATCATTAGAATGTGATTGCATGTTTCTCAGTTTGGATTTCCCCATGAAATTATGTAGTGGACAAACAAATACGAGTAGATTCAAAAGATTTCTCTTCGTTTCTTTTTCCTTCACTAAATTTTAGAAGTATTATGGTTGTATATATGCAATATCAAACAATCTGAACTCCCAGATTTGTACATTGTGTTTTTCTTTTCAAATTGATACAGCATGTTTTGTATACTGCAGAATAAATTCCCAGTGAGAGAATTGATAATGTGCATTTTGAGTCAATTTTATTTCTTAACTATTTCTGTTACAAGTATTATGTTGCTAGGCTGTCTTTTGGCTGAAGATTCTCCACACGGTCAAAGTAGTGATCATAATGTGTCATCGACATTGATTAAAACAACTATAAGTTCTGCTTGTGCTTTGTTCAAATTCTGGCATATGTTTGATCATATTTTACTGAACAGATTTGTTTATGCCTCTATCCACAGGTACAATGTGGCTTAGGCCGAAGCGGTTATCTTTGGGCCCATGAAGCTTATGGTGTATACCCAGACATAATGACCCTCGCAAAGCCTTTAGCTGGAGGTCTACCTATTGGTGCTGTGCTGGTAACCGAAAAGGTGGCTCGTGCAATAAATTTTGGAGATCATGGTAGCACTTTCGCAGGTGGTCCTCTAGTTTGTAGTGCTGCAATTGCAGTGTTGGATAAAATTTCGAGTCCAGGCTTTTTAGCCAGCGTCTCGGAGAAAGGTCGATATTTCAAGGAACTGTTAGTTAAAAATTTGGGAGGAAATTCGCATGTGAAAGAAGTACGAGGTTCAGGACTGATTATCGGCATAGAGCTCGACGTATCTGCCTCCCCATTGGTCGATGCATGCCAACAGTCGGGTCTTCTTATCTTGACTGCAGGAAAAGGAAATGTTGTTAGAATTGTGCCACCACTGATCATATCGACTCAGGAAATAGATCAGGCCGTTGAGATCTTGATTGATCGTATCCCTGTTCTTGATCAGGTTAGCACAAATTAGATGTCAAATTCAAGGATTCTTGAACCTTTCCCTATCTGAATTGGGGCTTCTAGCTTCTAAGTGATAAATATAAAATCAATGTAGATTATTTTTCAATAAAATAAATTAACTATTTCCCTGTTTATCAGAGTATATGGCTTTCATATTCCTTTCAAGACTTTACTTCAGTTCTTATGCTCTTTTGACTTTAACAATCATAAGATATTGTTTTGTTCTTTTGTTTTGGTTGGTTATTTATTGGCTTCATGCTTTTGGCTTTTACAATCCACTAATCTCCTCCTGTATGTGTTTTGGATTTTTTTTCCCTCTGTTCATTTCTTTATTTTATTTTGTAATTAAAAGTACATTAAAGATATAACTTAGTTTGGTTAACTTCTGTTTTAGAATTGTGGTATGTTTCAAAATTAGCGTTTGGACGTTTGATATGAAGAAGTTTTTTTAATGTTAGTGTTACTAAAATAATCATTGATTATAATAATCTTCTTATGTATGTTATTATTGTTGTAAAATTTATTTACATTTATAACAATGTGTAACGTTATTAGCCCCTGTTTGGTTTGGCTAAAAATCGTACTTTTTTAATAGATTTTGATAAAAATGATGAAATGTGTAATTAAAGAGTTGATAAAAGTTGTAGGTCACGTAAAATTGTGATTGAAAATGAATTTGAAGAAAAATTAGTTTTAAAAATTGGAGCCAATCGGGACTATATATGTATATATACATAATTTACAATTTAGTGGTGTCAATTGAATTAGGTTGAATTAATTTGACGACGCGACATGTCTAGAAAATTTTAACGCGATTTGATGTTTTGCTTTTTTTTTTTTTTAATAAAAGATTTAAAAAAAAAGTAGAAAGTAGCTCGTATATTCACCACTTTTTACACCTCTAGTATTGATCCTAAGTTCCATGTTTGCTTCTTTAACAATTCCAAATCGTTATAAAATAGTATATTATTATTATTAGGGAAGAAAAGGAAGTTGAAAAGTATTGAATAAGTGCATGGCCACATCATTAAATCAAAAAGAGGAAATGCCAAATTTGCAAGATACCATACACATGTGTATCTTGTAGGAACAAAGTTTACATTTCCAATGAAGTATTCTTGAAACTCGATCAAGACCAAGTCCCACTGACACATGCAGTGCTAAAATGCAGACAGGTATCCCCTCAATTTGTTGAATTAAACTACTTGTACATAAAGTTACGGATGCAACGTTAGCAGCACTGTATTGACCGTCAAAATTGCAATTTTTGGCATCTATCCAATAAGTGGCATTATGCCATGCTACATGTACAAAAACGCCGTACATGTAACAAAGTTGCAATTTGTTAAATCTTTTATTAGATATTGTAGCTCTTCTATCTAAATTCCGTGTTTTTTTGGCACGTAAGGAAATATGGGGATGCGACATTAAATGATATGATTAATAAAGCGGGTAGACGTTTATAAAAGAAATGGAATCAGTCAAACCAAACTAGCCAATTTGATTCAACAAATTTTGATAAAAGTTGATAAAAAAAATATAATTAAAATGTTGATAAAAATTGTGAAGTCTCATAAAATGTATGATAATTTGAAATTTGATCCGTTGAAAAATTGTTAAAATTTAATCAAACAAAGCTTTTAATAACACTATAAACAAGTGATCATCTCCAATGTAGATTAATATGACCCAGCTTAAATGCAATTTTCATTGTTACTCTAAAAAAAAAATTGTTTTGTCTTTATCTCTTCTCAAACTCCAAAGCCATACACTCCATTGCTTCAAGCAAAACAAGAAATGGTCTCTCAGTTCAAAGAATGATTCTTTATTGGGAAACTATATATTTGTTAAACTTCGAGTGTGGGATCAGAATAGTAGGTGTTCATAGACAGACATTCTCTTTGATTCCTGGCAGATGTTTCTTAAAATATAAGGTTAGGAAGAATCCAGTTTTCTTACCACCTTCAACTTTGTCCAAAACAAGCCAAGACCAGACCATGTAATTTTTTTGACACAAACTGACTGATAGTATTGGTTAAGATAATTCACAGTTAGTTAATTTGAGTGACTTATAAGCACGTAATTTGATACATATTCACTTTTTTTCTTCCTACGTTCCGTCGATGTGGTGTGGCTAACGGATGACTACTATTTTCTTGTCCACGTATATGTTACCTTCACATTTGAACAACCACGTCGCTAGACGACCACTTTGCCTAACCACCTCGTCAATAAACCAACCACTTCGAAGAGGTGGGGGAGCGAGTGCGAACCTTTCGTGGCCTCTTACTTCGTTTCTGCTTAGTCGATTGTCACGTGACTTGCCTGCCTATTAGAATGACACTTAACACAGTACAAGCAAAGGTAACAATCAAAAGGTCCCTTTTACTGCACCACAAAAGATTACATAGTCAAGATCAACACTCTTAACCACAGATTTTGCCACCCCATTGATTGATGTGATCAAAACCCTTCATCTCTCCCATGCTTGCATTAATCATCCCATTATGTAAGCAAATCAGAAAACCCTAATTTGCAATCTGGGTTCTTAAATGGGAGCACACGGTTACATTGATGTTCTGTTAAGCACAGGAACCTCTCTCCGGTTAATGCGAGCAATCATAACCGTTCAGTCAAACTGCCCTTTCTCCGTGACGCCACTATGACGCTTTTTCAACATTACAAGTCATCTAATCTTACGGCTATAAAACCATATAAGACTCCAGTTAATGTTTTATGAAGTTAGTTCTCTATAGTAACATTAATCTTATTGAAGGGAATCACAATATCTGATTTGTTGATTATAATTTTCATGTTTGGTTGATATGAAATTTATCTAAAAATATGTCATGCAAATTGTGATTTGTTTTAAAACATTGATTGGAAAGTTTGATTGCTCGTTTGAGCTTAATGCCGATACAATATTAAGACTAGAATTCATTATAAAAAGTCGAATTTATTAAGAACAATAATTCAAAGACTTTATATGTTTATATAACATTCGTATTTAACCAATCCCCTAAAATTTATTCTACCAGTCAAGCGAACATGTTGATGTTCGACATTTACACGCTTTGTCCTCAATATCAAAAACCTCAAAACATATTATATTATAATGTAGTTTTTACGTACCTAACCTTATAAATCTACCTCATAGATCACGTGACGATTTAAAAAAAATATAGATGGTTTTTATTATAGAAGTCGAAAAATATGTAATTACAATAAAAGGTTAAGAATCAACTTGTTCTTTTTAAGGTAGAAAATGGACGTGCTATAACCCTTGATTTATTATTATTATTTTTTTTAAACTTATTTTCAACTAAACATTTTATTTTTCATAAAATTACTTTTAAAAAACCAATTTGAACATAATTTAAAAAAAAAAAGAATAAAAAGATGTTGATGAAGAAGCAAGCAAGCAAGCAAGCATTTAAGCCCCTGTTTGTATTTCGTTAAAAATAGGTTTACATGAAAAATGAATTTTGAAATAGTAAGGAGTTGTTCTCTTTGTATTTCAATTTTGTGTTTTGAGTTTTGAATTCATTTTGGATTATGTGTTTTGAGCGTCCATTTTGAGATTGTTGAAAATGTGTTCTTTTTGACATTTTGAAAAATTATTTTGAAAATACTCAAAATGCGTTTTGAAAATTTTGACTTGAATAACTGAAAACACCAAAAATGACAAATTTCGTTTTGTGTTTTCTTTGTAAATTTTAAATTGTTTTCAAAAACGCGTTTTCAAAAATGAGAAAGAGAACACGTTTTCACTGATTTCGGAAAATCGAAAATAAAAAACGGTTTGAAAATAGCAAAGAGAACATACCCTAATTTTTTAGGAAATGCATGGTTAAATTGTAAGTTTTTAAAAAATGTATTATTAAAATATAGAAAAAGTTTTTAATTTTACATGTAAAATATTTTTATTATTAAAAATGAGTATGAGAAAAAAAAGTTTTAATCACAGAAAGAAAGCTAAATAAAAGAAGTATATCTCTCTGCCAAGCAACGACGTGCATGTGAAGTAAATATTCATGACAGATTGTTGTCCTGTACAATTTGACAGCATTATCTAATTAATTTTCCATAGAATCTATATTACAAATTTACAATCCACTTTCCACTCTCTTTAAATAGTGGGCACTTTTCGAGTTTTTCTCTGAATTAATCCTTTCCTCTTGAAATTCTCCAATGAACCCTAATTTCCAGATGTTAAACAGCTGCCCTTTCTTTCCTAAACAACAACTGTATGAACCGGAGGAAACATTTTCTTTGCTACATCAATGGCCGCTTGCCCCGTTCTCTCCAATTTTAGATCCCAAACTAGCTGTCCCAGAAATCCATAATCACATATCTGATGACATTGTCAACAAGAGAGAACAAAACCCTCATATTCTTGAAGGAATTGCCGCCATTGTTGGAGAACATGTTCTTTTTGGAGGCAGTAATATGAACAGTACAATGAAGAATGGTAAAGAGGGTGAACAATCCGAAATTATGCGTGGGAAAAAGTTGGAAACAGAAGGGGACAAGAGGAATGTGGGCGATATTGGAGTGCAAAAAAGCTATAGGGGTGTAAGGAAGAGGCCGTGGGGGCGGTGGTCAGCCGAGATACGTGATCGTGTAGGGCGGTGCCGTCATTGGTTAGGTACTTTCGACACGGCGGAGGAGGCGGCTCGGGCTTATGATGCAGCGGCAAGAAGGCTGAGAGGATCCAAAGCTCGTACCAACTTTGAAATTCCCCCAGTACTGCCTATTTCTTCATCTAATTCATCATCATTTGAGGTGAAAAATGGGAGAAAAGGCAAGAAATCACAAGACGAAAGAAGAAAATGCTCAGTTGTTACTTCTGCTGCTCATCTTTTCAGTTTAAATCCTGTGGCTGACAATGTATCTTCAAGCGTTAATCTTGAGCTTGATTTGAAGCTTGGTGGGAGTTTCAGTGAGAGCAGGGTGTCATCAATGATGGTTAATTTAATATGATGATTCCACATGTTTGGCTGTTCTTGTAAGTAACATAAAAGTAACTTTCCAGTTGGTTTTTGTTTCATCTGTTATCGAACTTTCGGATGTTTCAAGGATAATCTTAAAGTCTGTAAGCATCTGGTAGTGTATGTAGTTAACACCTTGCTTATGTTTTCTACTTTTTCTATCTCTAAATTTCTCTGACTTCTACACTTGAAAGTAATTCTTACCCTCTTTCTATAATTATATGTTTAGTTGAATTCCGGTACTAGTATTAAGACAGGACGCTGAAACAAGAACATGTAATATCAGTATGCAAAGTACACAACAAAGGATAAATTTTCTTGAAAATTTGGGTTCAATCTTAAGCAATTAGAAATTATCAGCACCGAAATAAATCATTAGGTTTGTATATACGAAACCTTCTCTGTAAATGAATTTCGGGTCTCACAGTACTATTTAAAGCAACTAGGATTATTGAGATTGTGAAACGATCCAGGCCGATTCTGCATTCAGAAATTCGGGGCGGCGGGCTGGCAGCATTTGATCCGGGATACTGTACTCGTGAGAAACTTGGATATAGATTCTAAATCTATATACACGGTTTGCAGTAAAAAGATTTGGAATTCTGCAAAGATCCCCCGCCCCATAAAAAGAGGGAGGGTTTATGGGGGTTAGCCTTTTTTTTTCTTTTGTAGGGATGCTGATTGGCATAGTTTAAACTCTCTTTGAGTTTCTGACTGAACTATGACACTGATTTGTACAGACTAGACTAGACTCGACTCTAGAGAGTAATGAGTAGTTTATTAATTAATCGTGCAGATTGCAGGGGTGATTTCCGATTTCAGTCGTAGTCCCTTCTTCCCTAATTACAGCATCTTTAGATCAAAAAATGAGAAATCTTGGCCCCTCCCGTAACCGAATCATTTCGGTTTTAAGATTTTTTATTAGCGTATAGTTTGGATTCAAGATTTTTTATGGCTCGACTAATCAATCTAACCAGTTTTAAGGTTTTTCATGTTGAACAGCTGGTCGATGATTACTAACCATGAATAGCATTACTCCAACTTTAAAGAAATGACTTCATAATTTGCTCTTGACATTGAAAATTAATTTAAACTCTTGAGATTAATTGAAAACCTTAGTTAAGTCTTGAAAATTGATTAATTGTTGATTGTTCTAACTTCTAAGGCGGTCTGAATTGGATCACCTATGGTCAATGTGGGCCGTGCTATGCTGGGTCTATAGGCTTCCATTTTTTAATATTATAAATTAATTTATATACACACCCTACCCTATCTACCCATCCAAACCCTAAAATATGTCTCTCTTTCTTTCTCTTCACTCTCTCGTCTCCCTTCTCCTCTTAGAAAAATTGAGAGAGAGAGCATTCTATAGAGAGAGAAGGAACAATGAAGCCGCAACCGTCGTCAAGGAGTACTCGTTGCCGGAGACACATGTGATCGTTGCTGCGCTGCGCTGCGTTGCGTCACGCAGTCACTGCGTCGCGATGTGAACATCGCAAAGCGGCTTCGTTGCTGCTGCTGCTTCAGTTCTGTGGTGATGGTGGCGGCAACGCGATTGCCATCTGTTGGACTTATGGAGACTGTTGCAGTGTGGTGGATTCATGGTTGTGGTGTGGTGGATTTGTGTGATTTGTGGAGATCGTGGTGGCAGGGATAGTTTGGGAATTTTTTAGTGGGTTGGTGGTTGTGGTGTGATGGAGATGGAGATGGAGATGAAGATGAAGATAAAGGAGATAGTAGTTATGATGGCGGCTGTGATGGAGATGGTGGTGGCAGCGGCTGTGGTTGTGGATTGGTGGTGCTTGTGTTGGTGGTGGTGGTGGTTTGGGGTGGTTTTGGTGTTGTTGGGGGGTTTTGGGTGGTTTTTGTTGGTTGTGCAGGTGGAGGTGCTGGTGGCAGTGGTAGTGAGAGCGATGGTGGTGGTGGTAGGGTTTTAGGGATCTTGGCGATGTGGAGACCCTTTGGCCGGCTACTAGTACTATTGGTGATGTTGGTGCGGTTGTGGGTGTTGATTTTGATTTTTATTGTTGGAGTGACTATGGTGGCTTTCATATTTTAGTGTTGTTGGGGGGGTTTGGGATGGTTTTTGTTGGAGGTGGAGGTGTTTTCAATGGCGATCGACGGTGGTGATGGTAGTGGTGCGTTTGTTGTGGGTGGGATAGTGTGGTGTACAAGTTTTTGTGACCAATTATTTGAGATTATGATCAATAAATTGGATATTTTGTGACCTAATAAATTTGAGTTGTGATTTATAAAATTTGTGATTTGTAACAAATAAATAAATTATGACCTATAAATTTTTTGATTTGTGTTCGATGAATAAATTGTGATCTTTAAAATTTGGATTTGTGGCCTGTAAAATTTTTAATTCTTGATCGATAAATAATTTGTAACCAATTAATTCAATAATTTGTCATAAAATATTATAGAATAGTGACTTAAATATATTTAATTAATAAAATATATTTTAAATTTATTACTTCATAAATAAATTTTAATTAATAACTAATTTTTAAAATAATAAACATTGTTTCTTAATTTTGAAATAGGTCAACCTTAATCTCTTAGATATGAAATTTTCTCATTTTTTAAACCTCTCAAAACAAGTTCAACAATTTATTGCTTTATTAACATTTTTTATTTGGTCTGTGAATATATATTAAATATAGAGTAATGTTATATAGTTTCACTGTGTTACAATTTCAGTCTATGTGGCGCTCATTTAGTTCCACATTTCATTTAGTTTATCATCTAGTGCCACTTAAACTTGAGGTTGTAATTTAAATGGGATTATATTACATTACTCTTAAATATAATAGAAAAATTTCCATCTACAAGAACTCGTATTTAATTTCAATTAATGCACATAAAGGTTTAGGTGTTTTAGATTTTTCATTAAATGTAGAAAAATTGATTCACATTCACAAAATTCACCACAAATATATCGCGAATAAGACTTAATTTGGGTAAAAACTCTAATTGAATTTGAAATTAATTCCAAATAATTCAAAAAAATCCTGGTTTCACTATTAGTTGATTTGTCATTAAATATAATATCTAGGTTTAGAGCCAAAGTACCTTGAGAGCCCACATCTAACGTCGCAAACTTGTTTCAATGGCCATCTCCTAAATACATTTTTAACTTCTCAACACATCATCTTTTCTTAGCAAATGAGAAAACGTCAACTCATTTTTTTGATGCCATAGAATATTACACCTTCACCTCTTTCCATTTTTTCAAGATATAATGTTCCAAAGTGTAAAACATTTATTAGGAAAACAACAAATATCAACTTGATACAGTAAAAAATAATCAAAATGTCGCATAAATAATAAATAGGGCACTTTTCTTGGAGTACATGCAATGGCTTCTTCCCTTGACTTTGAGAGAGACATTTTTTGAAAAACTCTAAAAATACCGGGCCCATGTGGTCCCGTACGCGTAGTTTTGTCCATCATTTTTTTAGGTCGAGGAGATGAGATAGTGATGCTAATGGGTTGGGCAGGCCTCAACTTAATTGAACCGCTATTCGACAATCAATATTTAAAACTTCATTTTCTCAAAATAATGATTATCAAATATGAGCTAAATCTCAAAAATCAAACACCACTATCGCATAATGGAAACATTAAAAGATAATTGTTTACTAATTGTTAGACCAAATATTTGAATTATAATAATATATTATTATAGTAATATATGATTAAACCGCCATTCGACAATCATCATTCAAAATTCCATTTTGTCAAAATAATGATCATCAAACATGGGCTAAATCTCAAAAAATAAAACACCACTATCCCATAATGGAACCACTAAAAGATAATTATTTACTAATTGTTAGACCAAATATTGGAAAAGGGGTAGCCAAAAAAAAAAAAAAATCATCCTTCTTGGGTGCGATAATGGAGAAACGTGACCCCATCGATGAAGGCAGCACTGAAGTGATGTTTCTCATACATGGTAGCTAGGTATACGTCCATCAACGTCATGTTCACGTAATATTCGTTTATGCAAGATTTTTTGAAATTCTCTTCTTTAACCTCGTTTTTAATAATATGTTCTCCTAATAAAATAATTCTTAAATCTACTCATAATACTTCTTACCGTGAATTCTTTTAAAAAAAAATTAATTTTCACAAAATCTATTCTCAAAATATCTATATTTTTGTTAGTCATTAATATGGCATGGTTATCATGTCCTTAGAATTACCTAATCTGCATATTATTAACCAATGACCCAACATTCTTCACGTTGAAAATTAAAAACCTTAATTTATACCATTGTGAGTAATAAAATCGTAGAAAGAAATAGACACATAAGAATACGCAAAATTCATAGAGATTGTCTCAATATGAGACTATATGTTATTTCCTCCTACAGTAATTCACTATGACGAAAGAAGTTTACAAAAGAAATTAGAACACCTTATTTTCTCTAACCTCACTATCTTTTTCATGATCATGAAAAAGCATTGACGACTCTTTATTTATAAGACAAATTAGGGACTCAAAAACCGAAATTATAGGTATGAAACATGTGAAATTAGGGCTCCCTATTTATTATACACGTTAGGACTTAGCAAAAATAATTAGGCTCCACGATTTAATACTTGATGGAAAAGAGACTATCTAGAACGAGAGAAGTTGAATGCCTTAGCCCTTATTTGGTTACCGTTTTATTGATCAAATCATTTTTTCTCCACATATTTCATGAAATTCACAAGTATTATCCATTTATCAATCATCCATTTATATATATTTATGATTTAAACAGTATATAAACAACTCCTAAACATATTTTTACGTCGACTCTAGAGCCTATCGATTGCACATAGAAACGCCTTTTTCAACCTTTTTTGGTGACATCTCCTAACTCTATTACCTAATAGCTGATGGTGCAAAGTCACCAATTAATGTGAGTGAATGTGTGCGAAAGAGTGTGAAAAATTGACCAATTTTAGCATAATGGAGGGGCTACACCAACTTTGGTTGACTATTTGTAACTTTTTTTCTCACTCGTCGTCTTGACTTGGAGATATGTTCTAGAAGCTTCCAACACAATGCACCGGAAGGGACAAAAATAAAAATAATAAGATAATAATAATAACAATAACAACAAAAACATAAATTTCACCACCTATTAATTTTAACAAAATTTTTGTTCACGAGGTCATAGTATACATTCAAAAAATTCAAACATGGAAATCATAAATTGTGGAGGTACATGAATGTCCCCCAAAAAGGGAAAAAAAATGCATTTTGTCAAAAGAATGTGGCTCAAACAAGTCCTAAATAACACAAATTTATCAAGAGATGAAATAGAAACAACTTATATATTTCAAGAGACAGAAAAGAATAGTTGTGTTGATTATAACGAACGAAGCATATGTCCGTCACTCTGGCAATAGCATCTCCAAACACGTAAGAAAGGTAAAAATTATCGATACCATTTCTCAAAGTTTTGATTGGAAAATTATTTTTTACGTTATCAAAGTTTATATTCAATTATTACCGATTGAAGGGTTCGAAATTTTGAATTAAAAACATAAGTACATTCAACTTTACTTAAATAAGAATAATAATATGAGATAAATAAATTTGTAGATAAACACAATCTATTTGCAAGGTTCATGCGCAACAGTAGTGATTACACATCAGAGTAATAAGTCAGTGCCCAAGTTGTCATATTTCATCACATTCATGTTTGGACTGTGACTAGTTCACATGCATTTCTTGCACTCACATAATAATAAAATCACTTTTTTTGTTTACAATAAATTTTGTTTGTTTCGTTTGTTTGGAGCTCCACCAAACGGCCCCACTTCCAACACTAATAATGGACTCAAATTCGGTTTTTTTAGTGCCTCTATATATCTAGTAGGTGATTTGTGTGTAACATATACCCATACATATATTTATGAGAATATGTGTGCACTCCCCGTATCTTCGGGAGGTAGCTCAAACTCTTTTACAGTGATTAATATTTCTATCTTTATATGCCTTGCTACATGGTGGCGCATTCGAGCTCACCATTCTTGAAACCCAAATGCTAATTCGTACTTTAAACATAACGTATTAGCTCTTCATTTGAGCTGAATGAGCTCTGATAATATATTGGACCTCGGAGTTTCATGTTAGAAAGTAAAAATTGCTAAATGTAGTAGTTCAAACACTTATATATGAATAATATTTATATCTTTATTCTATGTTGATTTTATCTTAATACAAAATTTATTGCATTGTGCAGCGTATTGTGTCATGTATTAAGGTTTATAATCACTTATATATGAAAATAATAATCATTAGGATTTTGAGAACTCATTTAAGTAAGATTACATTTTAAGATGAAATTCTAAACCCCAATAATTTTTATATTTCGCCCTCTATTAAATGTTGCACATAGCCATTAAGAGAAATTAGATGTTTTATTGCGTTTTTTTTTTTTTATTATTACGTCTTATTTTTAATTTAAGAAATTAAAGTGCAGTGCTAGTATTATATAAATTTTTAAAATTAAAATATTCTGAAAACGATTTATTTCAGTAAGTTTCTCCTTTATTCTTTTTTTCTTTTTTCTTGGAGGTTTGGGTTTTGGACAAAAATGAATATTCCAAAAAGAAGAAACAAGTTGCATGATAAAGATAAGATTTTTATGTTGGTGAAGTTGTGTTTGTCTTGATTGTAATGAATATAAAGTTGAAATTAAATTAAACAATTTGTCATTTGTTAAGGGTTGGCATCTATCTTCCTAGTGACGAATGAAGCAATCTCTTTAGTTTTTGGTTATGTACAAACTATTATTGTTCGAATAATAATTAAAATAATCACTAGGGCTGTAAATTTATTGGCCTAACGATTTATTTAAGGTATGAAATTAAAGTGGAGTATGTAGCTAAAAGAGGGTCGCGTGGATGCATCTATTTGACACATATTTGATACGTTAGACTGAACATAACTATTCAAGATAATTAATAAACTCTTTAATTTTATTCAATCCAATATACAACGCACAATTATTACAAGCTAAGCTCTTTTTTGCTTTAAAAAAAATTAAAATTTTATTAGATTTTAATAAAAAAAAATGGATGAAATGTGTGATTGATATTAGGGTTGGCAATCCGCCCCGCCCCGCCCCGCCCCGCCCCGCCCCGCCCCGAACGGGTTGGCGGGGCGCCCCGTCTCGGGGAACGGGGCGGGGCGAGTGTGCCCCGCCCCGCCAAGAATAAAAAAAAAATTTAATAAACTATTATTAAAAAAAAAACTGAAAAAAAAAATTAACGGGGAGGGATACGGAGAGGGATATGCGCCCCGAACCCGCCCCGCCCCGCCCCGACTAAGGCGGGGCGCGGCGGGAAAGTCGCAGGATGGGGCTCCCGCCCCGTTGCCATCTCTAATTGATATAAATTATTATAGAAAATTTTACTTACTAACTTTTTAAATTATAAAAAATGAACCGAACAAACATAAACATTATTCGAGCTGTTGAAATTTGAATAAGGTGAAATCAAATCAAATCACAATGGTTGGTTATCCTTTCTCTCTAAAGTGGGTATGTAACTAAAAGAGAGCTGTACGTACCTAACATCCCATGTAGCCTCTAATAAACTCAGAAAGATTTTAAAATGCAAAAAAATTTACACTAAACAAAACGTCTCAATCAAATTTACCAAATAATATTTTAATATTTAAGTTAAATATTAAAGAATAAATATGTCATATTGGGTGACATGGCAGCTTGAAATTCTATCTATATATGATGAAAGTTTTGGCAATAAACTTACAAGCTAAATTTATTTGAATTCTTGATGGCTTCTCTCATTTCTTGCCCTCTCCACAATTTTCTGCTTATTTCTTTAACTTTTCTCTCATTTTTACTGATTAAAAGTCATGCTTTTGAAGGAAGAAAACCCATAGAAAGCCATTATCATACTGTTGAAATCAGCTCTCTACTGCCATCTTCAGTCTGCAGCCCCTCCACCAAAGGTTATACATACAAATTCTATATATATATATCTCTACCTTTACTCTTGTGCATGCATGTTTATTTATTGATATTAGTGAATATAAGTATTTTTAATTCGAGTTTTCTTAATATTATGTAATCTTTTGTTGTGGGTCGAGTCGAACCTTGGTCGGAGGATTCCGATCAAGAAGATGTAAAGGGTATGGGAGATTAATGGTTTTTTTACCCTAACCTATGCTTCTATTTTTCTCACATAACACATGCTTGGTTGGGAATCGGAATAAGTTACTTTTAAATTACTTATTTTTTTAAAAAAATTTTGCAAAGTTACTTTTCTTACCAATAGAGGACCCTTTTTTAGAATATAAGTATGTAAAAAGTAATTTTAAAGCAGGATTAAACTTTTATATTTACCATAATGATTCTTGCACTTTAATATTTGCAAATAATTACAAATTTTACACTATATCAGAGTAACAAGTTGGCTTCTGCAAGAAGTCAATTTTGATAAAAGATTGCTTAATTCAGTAAATTGCAACATGATATCACATTTCAAAACAAGTCATATTATTAGTTTTATAGTATTTAGAAAAAAAAAATATGTTAAAAGTATTATTTTACTGAATTAGTCATTGATCTTTTAATATAGAACATACACAAGAAAAATATTCTTTAAATATCAAATCCCAATCTTCAATTATTCTTCCTTTCAAGCAATGTACTCTTCATAATAATAATAATAATTGTAGTTATACATTTTTTGACACGCAAAATTGGTCAAAAACAAATAGTAGTATGATAAATAAAATTTTAAATTTTTTCTAGCCCTTGTTTAGGCTTTATTAAAAACAAATTTTGGAATAACGAATTTTTTGATGATTAAATAATAAGAAAAATTTTTGAACTTATGTGTAATATTATTTTATTAAAAAAATGTATTGTTAAAAATAGAGAGAAAAATAAAATAATGGAACCAAACAAGGGCTTTAATATTATCTAATTATTTAATGTCTAACCTACTTTCTTTTAGCCAGTAATGATAGGGGTAGGGGTAGGGGGGCCAGGGTAGGGGGTTAGGGGTGAAGGGTACTGCATCTCTAAATCACTGCACACCTCCACTATTTGAACTATATTGCATTAAAATATTCTTAAAATAGACTCTATAGTATTAAAATATAAAAACTTATCGTTTATGTTTTGAAGTTTTGATTTGTTTCTTAGAGCCTTGGCTTATATCCTCCTAATTTTAAAATAGCCTCTTTTTTTTTTTTTTTTCTTTTCCCACTTTTAGAAGCAATTCACTTATTTCAATTAAGTATCAGTGTGGGGTAATGGTCCTGCTTCTTTAGTACCTTTCCTTTGATCAATTATTAACCAGAGAAGACCCCACTAAACCACTATTTAAATCATGGTTGATATGCATGGCTAAACTAATCCATCGACTTTATATATTTCCCTCGTTTTAACCCGGGAAGCACTATGTAAAAATTTATTGGTAACGTACTCAATTAGACGAGTGGTTTTTATTTTTTTTAGTGACCACTCAATTAGACGAGTGGTCGATTGGTAACCCCAATCGTTAGGTGAATACTGTTTAGTTAACCTATGCATATTTGAACAACTTCCGTCTTCATCTTTCTTTCACAAGTATCGGTAAGATGTTAGTTATAACATATTATTAGGAGAATTCTCAAATATGTTGTCCTAATTGATCAGGTCCCAGCACGAGGCCATCCACATTGAAAGTTTTCCACAGGCATGGTCCATGTTCTAAACACAACCAAGACAAGGCCACCCCATCCCTCTATGAGATGCTAGCCCATGACCAGTCCCGTGTTGACTCGATCCAGTACAAGATCAATCCCAAAATAGAGACGGACAAAATTAACAATAAGAAGGCGGCCCTTCCAGTGGAATCTGGTCAAGCACTTGGCTCGGGAAACTACATCGTAAGCATTGGCCTAGGAACACCCAAGAAGTCTCTATCTTTGATTTTTGATACTGGCAGTGACTTAACATGGACTCAATGTGAACCATGTGCACGCGTTTGCTATGAACAACAAGAACCCATTTTCAACCCTACTGCATCGACCACATATTCAAATGTATCGTGTAGTTCGACTCAATGTTCTCGGCTCTCCTCGACCACAGGAAACGACCCTGGTTGCTCCATCAGAACATGTGTGTATGGCATACAATATGGTGACCAATCCTTCTCTATAGGATTCTTTAGCCATGATACATTGACCATATCATCATCAGATGTAGTTCCAAACTTCTACTTTGGCTGTGGCCAAAACAACCAAGGCCTGTTTGGAAACACAGCCGGCTTATTAGGCCTTGGCCGGGACGCTTTTTCTATCGTGTCCCAAACCGCGCAAAGATATGGAAAATACTTCTCATATTGTCTTCCATCATCATCATCCTCAACTGGACACTTGACATTTGGAAAAAGTGGAGTTTCACACAATGTGAAATTCACCCCTTTTGTTGGCTCAGGAAGTACATCATTCTATTTCATCGACATTCTAGGAATCAGTGTAGGCACAACTCAATTGCCTGTTAGACCATCTATATTCAAGACTGCAGGCACGATCATAGACTCTGGTACAGTCATAACTCGACTTCCTCCTGCAGCCTACAATGCTTTGAGAACTGAGTTCAGGAAACAGATGAAAAGGTATCCGAATGCACCGGCCTACTCGATATTGGATACCTGCTATGATTTTAGCAAATATACCACATTACACATTCCGAAGATCGTTTTTACTTTTGGTGGCAATGTGAAAGTGGATTTAGATTATTCGGGAATACTTATTGTTATTGACCATTCCCGTGTATGCTTGGCATTTGCGGAAAACAGTGATGCCTCGGATGTCGGGATTATCGGAAATGTCCAGCAGAAGACATTGGAGGTGGTGTATGATGTTGCAGGAGGGCAGTTAGGATTTGCACCTGGAGGATGTTAAAGAACATACCTGCATATACATTCAAGAAAGCAATGAATGTAGCGTGTGACAATAAATTTTAGTCAAAGAAATATGCAAGTGTCGAAAGAAATTTGCTATATAGGTATGTATGACTTAAGCTTATGTGTAACTGTAAGCAGGAAAATTGCTCTTTTCTTCATAATCAATACAAGTTCAGATTTTATCCCATTTTTTCTCCTAGTCGCGATAGATTAGGAAAAATAAATCGCGACTCTGTGATAATTTGATCTTGGCATCTTGTTTATAAGGAAAATGTACTAACAAACTATATGACTATTCAATGTCTCATACAAATCATGTCCAAGTGTCAACAATGCTAGTGTTTGTGGAACATAGTTTAATAGTACCAAGTAGTATTGAGTTGTGTGACCCTATAATATATTTTGTCGTAATAAAATAACATGTTGTAATCATTGAATTGTAGTGTTTTATTCTTTCGTATTATTGTATTTATTTAATATTGTACATATTAATTGTCTATGATCACTTGTGATAATAAGTTGGGTGCTCGCATAGAAAAATAAAATGTGACACAATTTAAATTTTGATCAAAAAAATTTTGTTCACAACCAACGTTTATATGTTGGTACCTTATACTGGAATGTTGTAGTATTGATTGATTTACTATTCGATTTTATGATTTATCCTTATCGCGGAAATAGTCAAATGTGACACCAGTATATTTTGAGTGTATTGAACATAGAGTTTAATTCTATAGTATGAGTATGTGGAGAATTAAATAATGCTTGATCATCGGGTATTTCATCTAAATCTTTGAACAAGATTTTGTATATCTTTTCATGAGTTTAATGGTTATTTATTGCAATTATTGAGACTAATTTTTGATTGATTAAATATCTTGGTCGACTGAGAACTTGAGAATGAGCAGGATAGAAATAAGAATTCGTGTCGAAACCGTTGCCTCGAAAAATGGATTGAGTGATATGCTCAAGTGTTTTGTTATTTATAAGCCTTTACATTTTTTTTTAAAAAGTAAAATACTGCACTATTATATATATATATATATATGGACTACCTAATCCAATTGAGGCATAATTTGACTTTGAGAAGGATTTATTTTTCCCTATAAACTGATGCTATATGGAGGCCAATCTCCATTGGGAAAACATGAGACACATTTTCCTGGGGGAAAAAAAAATTAAGAAATTAGAAATCCATTTTCTTGATTTTTCTAGATTCATCCAGTCTAGAAATCAAAATTTTAATTTAATTAGAAGATGGTGCGTACATAACGATATAATCTTCAGTTTAAAAAACCCAACTTGGAATAAATCATCAAATTCTTGAAATAAAAAATTTAAAAGTTCATAATCTATAAAGTTGAAAGTTCATGATTCAGATCGAATTAAGATTTGGTTATCGAATTTGTGTTATTTCTTAATTAAGTATCTTGATTATAACATACAAGCAAAATCTAATAACGATGTTGAATTTGAGTATATTCTGAATAATTCTTACCCCGAATTCCAATATAGTGGTTGTAAGCCATTTTTGTACAAGTCGGGAAGTTAATTTGCAAAAGAAAAGCAACTACGCCATATTGTGCTGAAAGCAAACAATAAGCTCTTT
>CAIGRP010073991.1:0-11031 GCA_903798385.1 Fraxinus cuspidata | reverse complement strand
ATAATTTTTTCATATATATAACCATCTCTTAGTGATCTTATTATAAGTTTATCTATGACCTCTTCTTTTATTTCTCTAGGCAAGTTTTTAGTTATAATTAATGTTATTATTTATAATTTTTTTGGAGTCGGTTCTAAAAATATATAACTTCCATGATTTCTATGGCTCTGATACCAATTGGGAAGGGGGAGGGGGGAGGGTTACTATGAGTGAACAAAAATCTAAAAATCTAAAAATCTTAAACTTATCTTATTATTTATTACAAGTATATAAAATTTTAATGTAGTCTAGTAATTTATTCTTAATAGGTCTTCTTTTTTATAGAGTTTTAAGTAAATCTTCAAAATCTAATAATATTTGAGAATTTATTATATCAAGATCTCTCATCATATCTATATTTGGGCTAAAAGGTATATCANAAAAGGTATATCATATTTTAAAATATTCTTTTTTCCAATTTGTCTATAATATCCGGTATATCTTTTATTATTGTAGATCTTACTATTCATTTAGCAAAATTTTCTATCATATTCTCTTTAAAGTATTTTAATATTTTTTGGGATACATTTAATTGTTCTTGATATCCAATCTTATCAAATTCATTTTCAAAATCAATTTCTTTTTGTTTTTTCATAATTTTCTTAATTTTATATGGTCCTCTTTTGGATCTAGGTTTTGTATTAGTCATCTATTAAGTTACGTATTAAAATTTACTTAAAGATATTGAATCCATAAATTTTTAGGGGCTTAATTAAAGTATTTATATTCTTGTAGTGACTAAATTGCAAATTCTATATTCTTGTAGTGACTAAATTGCAAATTCTATCTAAAAGGGTATTTTCGAAAATTTATTATTCTGTAATAATTCTGTAAAGATATTTCTGTACATATAGGTTTATCCAATAATTTTCACCTTGCACCACCACAGCCTCGAAGGAAATGGTGTCTATAAAATCTATTTAATGTTAAAATATTTATAATATAAGAATCATTTTTTGACAATTATAACCTAATACAATTCATTATTTCACTAATATCTTATTTTTGTTTTTCAATATCTATTTAATTTACAAATTATAATAAATACTATAATTAATTTTCAATTAATTAGCATTCGTATTTATTAATTAATATTAATTAAAATTTCACATTCAGGTTCGTACTCATGTTATTAATTCTCAATTGTTTAATATTAATATTAACATTCATTTAATTAATATTCACTAAAATTTCAAATTCAATGATGCAGTTTATTATTCACGCACATGTATGTTTATTCGCATTATTTTCACTTAATTTGAAATTAAATTATATTCATTTAATATAAATAATTTAACATTTATTATTATTCTCGCACATGTATGTTTATTAGCATCATTTTAACTTAATTTGAAATTAAATTATATTCATTTCATATAAATGATTTAACATTTATTATGAGGTATATATACTTTGATATTAATTCTAAGTTAATTAACATTCATGTATCGTATTTGTCATTAATCTTCATTTATTCTATAATATATTAAATATCTCATCAAGTGAGAATTATTTTTTGAACGATTATGACCCTAAAACAATTCAACTAATTTAATATCTTATTTTTTGTTTTCCAATATATATTTAATCTACAAATTGTAATAAATACTATAATTAATTTTCAATTAATTAGCATTCTTATTCATTAATTAATAGTAATTAGAATTTCACATTCAATTCACATCCAGTTTATATCCCTATTATTAACTCTCAATTAATTAATATTAATATTGGCATTCATTTAATTAATATTAATTAAAATTTCAAATTCAATGACGCAGTTTACTATTCACATCCATGTATGCTAATTAGCATCATTTTCATTTAATTGAAAATTAAATTATATTTATTTAATATAAATGATTTAACATTTATTGTATTTGTCATTCATCTTCATTTATGTATTTAGTTATAATTCTCAGTTTATTATTCATGTATTGTATTTGTCATTCATCTTCATTTATGCATTTGCATGCATAATAATTAACATATATTTTCAAGACTTACATTTCTCTTATATTTAGATGAACATGGTAAATGAATGGTCAAATATTACATGCAACGCACGTTCACTCTAATTAGTGTTTTTAAAAGCGTGGGTGATTTTACTTAGGACAATTTAAGTAAATAAAAAATATTAATTAAAATTATGGTGCAACAAATAACTTTTTTAGTGGTAATATAAATTATCCTTGGGATAATTATTCATTAATTTGTAGCAAAAATTGGAAGAAGAGATAAGAGAAACATATTTAATAAATTCAAACACAGTATGATCAGATTTTATTTCCTTTCTAATTGAGCTTTGAACTGTCGTAGTCGAGTTGATATACCTTAAATACAAAAGCATTTCAATCAATGGCATGACCCTTCGAGGTCTGACCCTAACGTTATAAACTTTCTTGGCCCATTTCTTATTTTGTGACTTCAGTTGACAAGGATACAAACGAATATTAATAGAATGATAAAGGTTGATTTAAAAAGTGACCGTTGTGATTATTTAGTTTCCGTTTTTGCCCATTCCATGAAAATTCAAATTCACAAATGACCGTTGCCTAATCTTTTCACTTTCTTCTTCTTAAATCCGTAGCCATTTTCATCTCACTCAAACTCTCTCACTATCTATACCTTCAAAGTAGCAATTGAAGTCTTAAGGAAATTTTCAAGAAAATGGCACTGAGGCCTATTGATAATGCATTGCCCATAACAGCGGAACGACCCAAAAAGCAAGCCAAAATCTCCGTCCCGCCCCTTAAGGAGAAGCCCAATTTCGGTGTAAACGATGAAAACAGTGTGCCTATGCCACCACCCATAACTGCAGATTCCTCCATTGACTATATCCCCCCTGAAAATCTCAAACCATTCCCTGATCCAGATTTGAAAATTCAGGTACTTCTATATTTTTCTCCTTTATGAATAATTTTCTGATTTAGAAATTCTTCGAGAAACAGATACTTTTGATTTTTTTGCTTGTTTTTGTGTTTACTTATATGAAAATTTTCAGGGTCTTGTTGGAGGGTTAGAGTCAAAAGATTGGTTGAAGGTCTGTGAATCATTGAATGATTCTAGACAATTGGCACTCTTTCACTCGGATATCTTGCTTCCAGATTTGTAAGCCTCTTTTTCTTTTCTAGAGCACATTCGGCACCGCTTAAAAGCATCGTTTTTAGGTGCTACCCGAAAAAATGATGCTTTTAAGCTGGTTAAATATGCTTTTAATTTACAAATTCAGATTTTTTGAAGTCAAAGTGGGATTCTCATTTGTTAATGAATATGGCGATGTAGGGAAAAGGTGATGCTGGTTATAGTGAAGGCTATCAAGAATCCAAGAAGTGCTTTGTGCAAGACCTCTATCATGGCTTCCTCGGATATCTTCAAGGCCTTTGGTGAAAAATTACTCGAACCCGGAGTCTCTAATGCCTTCGACAATTTGGTACATAATTATGTATAATTTTGCCTTTTTTTCTTGGATGCCACTAATTCTGCTCAAGAGGGAGAGCCTAATATAATAGGGTTAGGAACTCTTTTTCCGAAATTGCAAGTACCCATTGCAGAAAAATTGGTTCTAAGTAAATACCCAATACCCAAGTTGGCTTACAATGTTGATCATGATATGTATAGGATAAAGTTTTGTTAAATGCTTGTAGAGAATTGCATAAAAAAATATTGATATTTTCAGCCTAATTAATGTCCATATGATGTGCTTTTTCTTAGATAAACATTGTTAGATAATAATCCTGATTTATGAATTAACTTTTGTTAATGAATTACTATTGAGGTCTCTGATGTAAGATTTGCACCCCCGTCCCTACCCCTTCAGCTGTTGCAAATATTGCTGAAAGCTTCTCAAGACAAGAAATTTGTTTGTGAAGAAGCAGATAGGACACTGAAGACAATGGTGGAGTCCATGAGCCCTCTTCTTTTGCTTCACAAACTTCTGGCCTATGTCGGTCACTTTAATCTCAGAGTCAGAGCAAAAGCTGCAGTTATAATTTCTAACTGTGTATCGAAGATGGTAAGTAGTATGAATGTTCAAGAGAAACATGAATCCCATTTTTTTTTTTCACTTTGTTCGGCTTTCTGTGATATATTGTATTAGAAAATGTGTGATTTTTAGGATTTGGAAGGGATGAAAGAATTTGGGCTGGCGGAACTGATTCAAACTGCTGCAAATTTGTTAAATGACAAACTCCCCGAGGCAAGAGAGGCGGCTCGAAGTATTGTAATTTCGTCGTACGAAGCACTTGTAGAGAATGAAGAACAGAAGCAAGAGTATTGGCAAAGCTTTTGCCAGTGTAATCTTCCAGCAATTCATGCGCAAGCTATAGTCAAAATTGTTTCATCTTAGTTGGAAAATGGAATATGGAACCACATCTCGATTTGTGATAATCTTTTCTTATTGTTCCAATTTTAGCGGACGTGTCCCTAAAAGGACCTATTAGTTGGAATTGTAGTAGATAGTAGTAACATTGAAGTTTGAAGTAGCATTTATTTAGCTTATGTTCTGAAGATGAATTTAGGATTCCTTTCATGTAAATGACATGTTTTACATGATTTGTACGTGAGGGAAATGGTTTACTATTTGGCATATGATTAATTCCCTTAATTCTTAATTTTGTTGTTCGCGAGTCTATGAAATAGACAAGTGTTAAAGAATGTAACAAAATTGCTCTTGCTTAGGTTCTTTGATCCTTGAGTCACAATTACGTTAATATATTCTCGACTTTGAAATCCCACTTATAAAAGTTGAAAAAAGTTGAAAACTGTAACAAAAACCTAGTTCGAACAACTAGTTTTTATATATTGTGTTGTAATGTACTAAGTTTAATAAGGGAAAATTGAAGCAGTGCCCCAAACCTAGCCATTTGGGGCTGCAAAAATGTATACAACTCAAACTCATTTTCAAATTGCTAAAGCTAATTTAAAAATGACTAAAAAGCATAGAAGTATGCGTTAGGTTGGGCTAAAGCCCACCTCAAAATGATATCATATCAACCCGACATGACTCATATTTCTTTGGGAAAATTGCAGCCGCGATCCCAAATTTTTTCGTTTTTTGTAGACTTTACTTCAACCTTCACTTTGTGCCACCACATGTCCCAAACCTTTGAGAAATTTGCATATGCAATCCAAAATGACGGAAAATGTTAGTTCCACCGTCAGTTGACTTCAAAAATGGAAAAAAAAGACAAATTTTGACCAATTTTAACAGGGACATTTTCGTCCATTCCAATTTTCCCTTTTCACTATGCTAATCATTGTTCATTTCCCTCATTTTCCTAGTCTTATATATTCTTCTTCTTCTTCTCTCTCTCCCATTGTCGTATGTGTGAGTATGGAGAGCAGTGTATGTAAATGCGGTGACCCTGTGTAGACGAAGACCTCATGGACAAACTTGAATTCAGGAAGAAGATTTCTCACTTGCCCACGATGTCAGGATGTCGGTGGATGTAACTTCTTTGACTAGTACGACCCTTCAATGTGCGATAGGTCAAAGGAGATAATCATTGGATTTCTATGTGTTAGAAGAGAGATGTAAGCTGAACTAAACACTCTATGCGCAAGAAGTCGTGGTTCATGGAAGACTTGAATATTAGGATTTGTATGTGGATTTTTTTTGTGAAATGGGTCTGTGCATAGATCCGTGTTAGGTTTATGAGCTCATATATTGTGTTTGTGTTTTGGAATGTGGGTTCATGAGTTAGTAATCGAGTATTGTCTATGATCTTGTAACTTATTTTCCATTAAATAAGTAAGACATATTATTATTCAACAGTGTTTTCCTAAATGTCATTTTGCACAGTTTTCTCCCTCCCCTGTGAGCAAATGCTTCCAAATGACGGGAAAAATCTGTTCGAAAACTTGTTGTAGGTGGTGCATTGCATGTCTCAAACGTTTTCAATAAGTCGTATAGAAAGTTCCAAACCTTTTACTACGTCACAGCGTAGGTCCCAAACATTTGTTTTTAAATTCACATAAAGTCCCAAAATTTTTAAATGAGTTGACAGTAGGTCCCAAATCTTTTACGGAGTTTAATCTTATGTCCCAATTCTTTACTTGAGTAAGAATATCTATTTCACTACTTTCAGTCTCAATTCCAAAACAGCTTCACTTCCGAAGCACCAAAAACAAAATGATCCAAAAACAGTCACTAATTAAAGACGAAAAGAACTATTTTTTCATTAGAATATTCACATTCTACATCATCATTCATTTATCATACAAAAGCAATTCCAATTTCGTTCTACTAAAAGATCTAATCACATAAACTTCTCCATACAAAAATGTTTGTTCAAAAGGATCATCATACAAAAAACTATGTTCTTTTTTGTCCAATTTTCTTCTTCTTTGTCTATGGCTCTGTGGGAGTAGAAGTCTTTCTCTTGCCCTTACCTTGTGATGATGTGTCGTTGTATCCTGCTGCGTAGAGGCCTTTCTCTTTCCCTTACCCTGTGATTGAGTTGGCTATGTATCCTGTTCTGTATCCTGTTGTGAACTTACTTCAGAATATGTTCTCTTGTTATGTCCTATCCCACCACATTTTTTACATGTCATTTTCATTACAGTCCTTGCCATTTTGGTGCTTACAGGTGGCTCTACTTGCGATCTTTTTCTCAACTTCTTTGGTCTGCCTGCCTATTTCTTATTTACAGGTGGTTAAGATGATGTTTCCCCAGCTCTGGCCACAACTCCGAACCGACATTGGTTGGATGACTAGGTTGTAGGACCTCATGTAAGATTCTTTGTTGTAGCATACATCTACATACTTATATATGTCAATGTTTCTCTATAGCATACCAGACATTGTATGCGCACAAGGTATTCCAATAAGCTGTTATTTTTTATATGCACATTCACGCGTCATCAGGTCCACACTCCATCTCATTTCATCCCTATTGCTCACCTCAAACTTTTCACTTCCAGCATAGTCAGCCTTCAAGAACCTTGCCTCTGCATTTGCTTTCTCAATAATACTCATAACTCTAGGACCAAAAGCATGATCCCACCTTTGTGCAGCTCTCCTTTTGACATTCATTTTCAGCATTTATTGACGTATTATATTTTCAGGCATTGGGATAATAGGCTTTTCTCTTACAATCATTACTGAAGAGTTGAATGCTTCACACGAGTTATTCAGTAGGATGTCGCACTTTGATAATCCTGAAAATGTGATATGCTCCACTGTGATGCTGGAAACGCTTCTTCATTCATATCTTTCATCTCATTCATTGCACTTCTCCACTCTGGCACTGTTGTTGCTCGTGCTGTATCCCAAAACATGCTCTTCAAAGTCAGTCCCTTATGCACCAAAGTGAAATTGCTGTACAAATATCTTGCGCATCACCTATGTCAGCACCCTCACATAACAAATTTATGGAGTCTACCAATCCCTTCTGTTTATTATAAATGAAGGTCCAAGCTCTAGCATTACACATCCCAATATCAACTACTAAAAGCTCTAAGAACTATTCTCCATTTTTTCTATTCACCGTATCTACAATAGCCCAGGCTATGGGAAACATGCAATTATCGGCATCAATACCTACTGCAGCCAACAACTGCCCACCTTGTGCACTTTTTAGGAAACGTCCATCCAAACCAATTACATTCCTACACCCAGCTCTAAAACCTTCTTTGCAAGCCCCCAAACATATCACATTCTCTTTCAATTCTCAATGTACTACCGGGATTAGTTCGTTTCAACTCCTCACCATAGTCTCACATGATGTTGTACTGTTCAGCCACAATGCCATTGACAACTTCTGCACATTTAGCTCGTGTCCTATAAAATTGATGTTTAGAATCTCATACATACAATCCTCATTCACCGTCTCTGTAAAACTATTCATAGATATTTTTTTATCAGATCCGAACTTTCGTATATATATTTTTGCTAAGTAACCAACATGCACTTCTATTCTGCCATACCATTTTGCATGTATGTTCATCTCTAAATGTGTTAATCCTGAAAATTTTGATTGGTTGTAGGCATACAAAAGCCATGAATTGTTGTCTTAACATTTTACTCATAGTCTTGTTCCGTCATTCTTGACATATTTTACATGCCTTGCATTTTTAATGGGGTACTGTACAACTGCTTCCCTCAATATCTTTATGTTGTCAAACTTCATGCCTATTCAGAATTGTGGATCTTGCATGTCTATAGTGGGATTAAACCAATGCTCATTCCTGGCTCTTGAAGAGCCACCAACTTCTTCGGTATCACTTGGAATACTTTTAAGATAATCTGACTCATCATAGTCTGTCTCATCACCATCTACATGCCCTGCTCCATCCTCATGTTCTATCCTCGGATTTTCATCACCAATATCAAAACCCTCACACAACTTGAAATATGTATATTCATCATTATCATCACCAGGCACATTTTTCTCATGCTCATAATTTGAATCATTAAACTCCTTTACTATGCATTCCTCAAATTCCATCTCACTATTTCCTTTTTTAGTGTCAGTATGGTCCACATTTTCAGCAACACCAGGTACATCTGCAAGGGGTGCAGTAGGTGCCTTATTATAGTCGTGCAGGTCTGCCGCTGATTTTTCACCTATGGGTTGATCACTCGTATTATGCCCACCTATAGGTATATGATCTTCTGCAGGAGAAGGGGGTACATCTGCTGGTGGTGTATCAACATGGGGTGAAGCAGCAGGGGCTTCATCAACACATGATGCATCAGCAGGTGCATCATATTGAGGTTAAACAGGTGACTCATTGTGATCTGTAGCATGTGCCTCTTCATTGTGATCTATAAATATATGATCTTCATCTGCATGTAAGTCACTCACTCTACCTGCAAGAACATCAGAACTCCCTGCATCCACTTTTATTTCGCCAGCATCACCATTGATGTCAACCTCATCGACAATATACATGTCAACACCCTCCAAAAACTCATCATAAACCTCCACTGCATAGCATACATTATGTTCAAACTGTTTGTCAACATCTAGTTTTCCTTTTTCTTCCACCTACTCCAACACCTCACCAGTGTCAACACTAACCACCGAAATATCATGCCTTACTTTGTCGTCCTATGGAAATTCCAACACTTCAACTATGGGCACACATCACATCTCATCTCAACAAGTCTCATCTCACCAAGCAACCTAACTACATTCATAAAATCTACATCTTTCACCCTCGCTTAATCTCCTTTTTTTCAATCTTATACACATACCTTATTTTCTCAAAATAGCCTAGTATCTTCATAGCATTGTCCAGGAGAAATCTACTAAACCAATCAGGGTGCACGTAGTCTAGATAAGCTATCTTTCCATGCCAGTACACAAGATTTCGCATCTTTCTGAAAAACACACCATCGTGAAGTAACTTTAGTGTAAAATAACTTAAATTTCTCCTTGGAAAAAAATCATATCAGCAACCCGCCATCAACAAACCCTAGTTGAACGACATGAATTTGAAATCAGCGCAAATAAATAGGGAAAATTTTATGATTCCAACTTAATAACATGCTTAAAATTATGGATATATGCACTAATATGATCACATTTGATAACCTAATGTGAGGCAAACAAGTCTACAATCAGAAATTTTGAAAAAAAATTAAAAATTTACCATATACAAGTTCGGGAATACGGCCTTGTACGTGACATGCAAAATCTTCTTGAATTTCATCGGATTGTTGGCTATCTTCATTCAACATTGTAGAAGATGATCTATGGATTCGAACCGTAAATGAGAATTGAGAGGGAGTGATATTAAAACTGATTGAATGACTTCGTTGTTATAAATAAAAGGGAAAATTGGAATGGACGAAAATGTCATTGTTTAAATTGGTCAAAATTTGTCTTTTTTTTTCATTATGAGGTCGATTGATAGTGGAATTTTCATCATTTTGGACTGTATCTGCGATTTTTTTAAAGGTCTGGGACCTGTGATGGTACAAAGTGAAGGTTGAGGTAAAGTCTGCAAAAAAGAAAATGTTTGGAACCCTGGCTGTAATTTTCCCTATTTCTTTTGTAAAGTGGAATGACAGCTCAAAAATGGGGTGAGGGGGCTTATTAGTTATTTTCGATTCTTTTCCTTCATATTTATGTCTTGATTCCTAAAAAATAGAGTAAAATAATATTTCATTGTATACTATGTGAATAAAAAATAGTCTAAATATCATCTTTTATACAAAAACTAGTTTGATGCCCGTGCAATGCATGAGCTGTATTATTTTTTAAAGTAACGTTAGTGTGTCTTGCGGTAAGGGTTGATGGAAAATATGTGCATTAGATAAGATGAGCAGAACAAACTTAATTTAATGAGGTAAATTTACATATAATGTTATCAATGAAGTATAGTTACAAAAACATCTGAAGAGGATGAGGAAATAAAATAAACTTTAATGTATACATAAAATAATTAGCAAACAAGAGTTAACTGTATGAAAGGACCTGAACAACATGCCAAAATTTTGACCAGATATGACACCTCGTGGATCTCCCTTGACATAATATGAGATGGTTGTAGATGAATTAGCTTATTTGTGTTTTTCCATTGTCAACTGTAATAACCAAATTATATATGTGTGTGTGTGTGTGTGTGTGGAATGAATCACGAGTAATTCATAAAAGAGGAGCATACGACGATAATTGTGAAGTAGCTTAGCAATTCATGAAGAAAGAATAAAAAAAAACTTCCCATGAGCTAAATAAACGGGACCTCCACTAAATATACACTTCTCCTATTATCGGAAAAATAATTATACCCAAAAGTAATAAGGAAAAAGAATAATTACCAGTGAGATGGCAAGAGTGCTTAAAGAATTTAGTGCACATCTCTTTCAACAATACATGAACATATTCAAGAACCAAACAACATTGAAACCAAAGGGAAATGGTGATCTCATTCAAATCCAACTCCCTAACATAAGTGACACAAAAAATAAGAATTAAAAAGTCCTAAAAATGAAAAATTATATAGCAACCTAAATATATAAACTAAAATCACAATGTAATT
>CAIGRP010073990.1:0-33072 GCA_903798385.1 Fraxinus cuspidata | reverse complement strand
CCCCCCCCCCCGCTCTCTCTCTCTCTCTCTCATAAAAGTTTGATGAAAAGAAATAAAAGACGAGATAAAAGTTAGAATTTTTTTTTTTTGGCAGACATCTTCAGTTTTATACTCGATGTTCAAGGATTTTCACAATCCATTTGCAGATTTCGCATTGCAGTACATATTATATAATTTGTTTTTAAGCCCGTTGAGTACTTAATTTCTACATCAAAAATTTGAATGCTTTCATGCATCAATCGTAGTCAATTTCTTTATGTCACTTTATTTTCTTTGTATGAAAGAGCATCATCCTTGAAAATTTTTTTCTAAACTTAACGTATTCAGATAAATAAGTATTTTCTGTTGCTATCACTTAAAATCTGACTTACTGATTTTTATTTTTATTTTTTTAGTTTTTCTCCATCTGAATTTGGGAGTGAATTATCGAATATTGCCATTTCCTGTTACAAAATTAGAAGATAAACAAATAACAATAGAAGTAGAATAAAATTTGGAAAAAAAATTCATCTTAAGATTGTTATTTATGGAGTATTAGTTTCTCTTCTCAAATACTTGCTCGTGCATATTACAAAACATGATGATTAACATGATTAAAATATGAATATGACTATAGTTCTCTCCCATCGACAATGTATTAATGCAAGATAGTTAGAAGAGAAAACCATAAATAATTAGAAAATAGAAAATAAAATGAAGAGGATATACGAAAATTTGCATAACTTCCAACTCAAATGTCGAATTTTCGTCCATATGTACAATTTGTAAGCGTTTTTCAATTTTAAATTTTTTTTTTTTGAATGATGATGTCAAACTTTCATGGTCAAGTTCCATAATTTAGAGCTCTATTTTAACTTCTTCTTCTTCTGCTTTTTTTTTTTTTAAAAAAAGTTTGCCATCCTTCCATCCATCCAAAAAAGTAGGGATATAAACGAGTCGAGCCGACTAATAAGCCAAATGTCGAGGCTTGATCACAACTTGAGTAAAAAAAAAAGGCTAGGATTTTTTTGCCCGAGCCGAGCTGAGTCGAAGCTCGACTGAAAAACCAAGGCTTTCAGCTTAGGCCTTGTTGAGTAGAGTTGGGCAGAGCTGAGCTTGCTCGCATTTTTTTAATTATGAAATTCAATTTTTTTTTTAATACTGAAACACAGGCAGCAACCTCATACACATGCAACTACACAACTACCTGCCTATACACAGGTAGGCAGGCAGCTTCATGCAGACAATTTGTAGGTGCTTGCCTAATACACAATGAGACGAGTTATAAATGGCCTGTGTCACGAGTTGTTTTGACCAATTTACACGATTTGGGCCATGGGCTCAGCGAGCCATAGGAGTCGACTTAGGTTGGGGCCAATGCTTGAAAATGAAGCTCGACTTGTGTCTCGGCTCAGTCCCATCAAGCTGAGCCGACTCGGACTTTTCACGAGCCGCTATAGGCGACAAGTCGGACTGACATCTTTGGAAAAAAGAGTCTTTGGAGAAGATAATATTGGGATGGGAAAAAAATTCAATTTTGACTACATAAAAGTTGATTTGAGTGAGTCAAGTCAATTTTAATCGAGTCAAATTAATCTTGATCTATGGATCATTTTAAAAAAAGAAACTACTACAAAATATTACCAAGAAGAAATTTAAAACTACCCTTTATTAGTGGTGTTTTTTTGAGAACAAAACTTTTTTACCATGAATTACAAGACCATTTTGGAAAATTACTAATTAAAGCCCGAAAACGATCCTGAATACTCCGCACGCCCCCAGTTATCTTGTGATAAAACACTTCACCACGTCTTCGGATAGAAACCCCTCCCCGCCATGTCAGCTTCCGCCCATTCTCGCTCCCCCTCCCCCATTTTCTCACCACTATTACTTCATTTTTTCTTCATAATCCATTTTTTATCCCCAAACACTTTTTGCTAAATTTTCCTCTAAATTTTTTCAGCCTAAAATTTCTCCTCCATGTCACTTAAGCTGCACCATCAGAATCTCGTCTCCGGCAGGTGAATTCCGTTCTCACTTTCTCTTCGGCCCCTGCGGATATGCACAATTTAAGATAATTTAGTTTCCTTTTTTACCGTTTTGATTTGATTTTCTTTTTTTTTGGCAGTTCGTTTAGTTCATAAGCATAATTAATGTGAAAATTTACTGTTAATCAAGTTTTAGATGTTTCTGTTTAGAAATAGTAATGCAATCAATCTATAAAAGAAATCCAGATTACTTCTAATATGTTTCTGATTCTTTTTTAAGTGGATGAATTTTGATGTCGCTTGTGTTCAGTCTAGTTTGAGAAATTGTTGGCAAATAATTGATCACAAATTCTGATTTATTACTTTTCACATAGATTTTATACTGAGGAGCGAGCTTATTGGCACAATTAAATGATTTGTTTCAAACACATTCGAATTAGCAGTAGTCGGCAATAGAGAAAGATGCTTAAAAAATATCAGCAGTTTCTCAGTGGGGTAGGAAATCACACGAAGAAAAAGGGAGCTGGAAGTATGATAGTCACGATCGTATTTGGAACTTGGTTTGGAAGTTGATGCTTGATTCCCTCAATAGAAAGCACAATGCAGGGTAAATTTTTGTGGCTATTTGTTTCCCTAGCAATCAAATGCTGTTTTTGTGACTATCTCAAACTTACTATAAGGAGTGGTTTTATAGCACTCGTCTTCAAGCCATCTTGTAAATAGAAAAGGAAAAAATAAGAGAAAAAGTAGAGTGGCCAGTCTTGCCGCATGGGTTTGATAAAGGTTAGATGGAACTAGGCAATTAGGATCTAACTTTCCATTAAATCTATCCTACACGTGGTTCAGTCTCCAACTTGAAAGATAAACATGTAATCCTTTTGCAATGTGACTAAATACACAAAAGAAAATTTTATGATACTCATTCAGAAACATATTCCCAAGCACATTCAAAAATTGTAGATACTTTTTTATTTCTATTAGTGATAAATACCTTGTAAACGAGGCAAGTCCTTGTGATGCATGATAATCAGATGCACCTTAAACCAAAAGCCCAAATATGCTACAGCAGATGTTAGCTATGTGAAGAAGCATAACGAGGAGTTTTTACATTGAAATTTTGGTTGTAAATTAAACCCATATAGAACACAATAGAATTCTAAGAAAAATTGTTAGGATATCTGGTGAACACAACATGATAATAGACAATTCTGGCATAAGAATCTAGTGAAACTCAATGTAGTATATTAGTCATTGGTTCCGTTCGGAGCTATCGATAAATTTTAATAGTTTGTGGATTGGTGACCCTGAGATTTAAGTTTTGACAAGCGTGATTCTTTCTTTTACCATTTTGTAGAAACGATAAACTTGGCTCCTTCTCATGAGAGAAGGGATCCATCGCATCCCCTTGTTTTATTCTTCTGTAGTTGTGGTTTAGTTTTTGCCTCTTTGGTAGATATTCCACTCGTTGGAGACTTGTGCTCTCTCTCTAAAAGGTTGGACACGGATTGGATGTCGTATTAATGTCAAATATGGGTATTGCATGGTAACCCCATTGTTATATTGACCTGGCCCCATTAGTGGAAGGAGGCTGAGGCATGGTGGGTCACACGCCCCCACCAATTTTTGATTTTTACTTTTTTCTTTGTATGTAGAAGTCACATAAAACGATAAAAGAAGAGGTAAAAATAGATAAAATGCTCAAGGGACTAAAAAAATTGCACCTGGTGCATAAGCATAGGATAGAATGACATTCTCCTTGACTGTTCCATTCTTTTATCTATATCTGGAGATTACATATTCATTTCCATGACATTTAGTATTAGGTAATCAGTAGGCCGATGACAATAACTTATAATTTTAAATTTTTATCTCTTTAACCAAAATTCAAAGTGATAGAGAAAAATAGTTTGGATTACATTTATAATTTGTTTTCATTCTGTCTGATTCATGTTCAAGAATATTTTGAATTTTATATATTGAATTGTGTCAAATTGATATAAAATAGGTTTGAAATGATTTTTGAATTTTTTATATAGAATGGTTCTAGAATGGTTATGTCCAATTTAGCTTACATTTATTGAATTGTATTTATTTGAATTGATAATGAGCATTGAATATTGTTGTATATTTTTCTTTCCGATTACTTGAATTGATTATTTTAATTGATTGTTTGTATTAGTTATATGCATTCTATAAACTTAAATTTGCATATTCTTGCATTTTCGTGTTTACATTGATTGTTTGTATCAATTATGGAACATTATGTAAGCATGAAAACGTGTAAGAGTATAATTGTAATAAGACATTGATTATTTTTATATTTTTTACAACTCTTTTGCAAGTTTAATTGTGTCCCTCTAATTCAAAATGTTTGCGTCTGCCACTACTTGGCCCAAAGTAATATGTTATAATACAATGATCTTTTCCCTTTCCGGTGGAATCAAATGAGTTAGACCAGTTAGTTAATCAGTCAATTTCAATGCTATTAAATAATAGTATGATGGATGTTTCATTCAGAAATTATAAGCATTGCTTCTTGTTTATGGGCATTTGTGCGAGCAGGTACATACTGTTGATAGAGGTTTCCTTAACAAGTACTTTTTGGTTCATTCCGTGCATATGCTCATTTTTAAACTTCTCTTTTTGCAGCTCTTCAAGCTCATTGGTTGCAGTTAAACCAATCAGAACTTGTTTCTTTACTAGAAGGGTGGTTGGCTTGGATCACCTGCTATTCGACCATTGTTATACAAGGAAGAAAAGTCGTGTAAGGCTTTCCCTTCCTGAAAGCAGTGAACTTAGTTTTATCTGCAGATTGCCTCGATTTAGTAAACAATCCATTTGTAGCTTAACAACGACAGATCATCTACTACCTCGCGCTTCTGCTGATGATAACATGATGGTTAATGGAAGTCCACAAGCAAGAATGGGCAGTAATGTTGAGGAAATGAAATTCAAACTAAATCAGTCTTTGCAGGGTGAAGACTACGATACCGGTCTTGTCCAGTCATTACATGATTCTGCAAGGGTATTTGAGCTGGCAATTAAACAACATAAGTCTTTCTCAAAGATTTCCTGGTTCTCGACTGCGTGGCTTGGTATGGACAAAGCTGCTTGGGTTAAAGCACTATCTTATCAGGTTAGTCACAGATTTGCAATTCATTAAGTTGGAATACAAGTAGCCTTTTCGTTTGCTTTAGTATAGTTGTAACGCCGTGGATCTTAAATTCCTTAGTTTTACTAAACCTCACTTAAGAGTTCCAAGTAACATAAAGCAAAATTTGTATGGGATCTTCGACGCAATAAAAAGTCTAATGTTTAAAAAAACCATTAATGATAATTAACCAATCTTTTCAAAGCAAAGTCGCAGGTTCAATAAGTCCAACTTAAAGAGGAAAAGGAAATGTCCAAAAAGACAATCACTTAAAACCATAATCAGAAAAAATATTCCTTGAGCATATTTAATGAATCCCGTAAGCCATCCTCTCCCTTGATCGCCACTAACCGTTAGTTACTCCATCAAGGAGAAAAGGAGGGGGTGATATGACATTAATAAGTATGCACCGTAAATATGTAAATCTTGTTAAAATTTCGAAAATGAATCATATCATACATAAACGAGACATAATAAAAATACCAATCTTAGGTGGTAGAGATTTCTTGTGTAAAGCGCTACAAAAGTCCGGTTCTCTTAAGTATTCATATAGGACTCATAAATTTTATCTCAAAAATAATAACATAGACAAAAATATGTAACACACTTGCCTTGCTTAAAACTAATAAGGTGCGTGGAAATTCCTTGGAACAACTCAATTTTTGTTAGAGTTGTGGTCCGATTCGATTTGGATCCAAAGAGATTGAACTAAATCAGAATTTTCGGGTATTTAGTAAGTGGAATCGACATGTTCAAATCTAATTATGGAGTTCGATTCGATTTCATTTGGTTCCATACTATAATTAATTTTTTTTAATATATACAACAACACTACATTAATCTAACTGATAACTTGTTCAATCTTAACTCTTATAAAATAATATAGTTCAATTTATAAATGAACAAATAACAAGTTGTCTAATAAGATCCATTTACCAATACATACAAATTATCAAAAAGTAAATAATAACACTAAAATATCGGTGATTCCATCTTATTGATTCATTTGCTTTAGGCCTTCAAATCTACATAAAAAAATGAAATATAAATTAGAAGTTATAAAAATAAAGCATTTTTAAGTATTGTTAGTACTTACCAATCATTTAAATTAATTATCCATTACTTGACTTGTCATACTAAGAAACTCTACAAGAATTAATTGAAAATGCACAATTAACAAACATAAATAAATAAATAAATGTCCCATTAATAGGATTTAGTATGAAAAATCATATATTTATTACTTGTCTCAATGTTCTCATAGAACTCCATCTCTTCGGTACAAACTTTATCTTGTATAATTATTATAAAGGAGTGAGATAGAAGTTTATATTGATCAAAGTGGAGGAAATTCAATGAATAAGACACAAAAAACGGTAAGATGAAGAGAGACGCAACCACTCAGCTTCGATTATTTGAGAAACAACAAAATGATTGAGAAAAACTTAGGCTACTCAATTTTGATTATTTGAAATTTGAATTACAAAGTTGGGCTTGAGATGAAAATAGGAAAATGATATTTTGGACTTAATTAATTAGTTGGTGAATTTATTTAGAAAAAAATTAAAATAATTTGGTTTGTTTAATATATAAAAATTAAAAAATTTCGGGAGATTCGGTTATTCGGTTATTGGTCTACAATTGAGAATCGAATTAAACACATTGGTTCTCGATTCTAACACCCATTCAAGTTTTTAATTTAAGAAGAATCGAACCAAATCGCTCAATATGTAGATTGCATTAGTTCTTGAAGTTTGTCCGGAGTGCACTTTGTTATTCATTTTCAGCGTTTTACTCTCTCTAAGGTGGCCAATGATTTATAAATTTCAAGTCCGTAGACAAATAAGGGACGAACAAGCGGCAAGTGAGATTTCATCTCAAGGAGATGGAAGAGATAGAGATATTAACGTCTTTGTGCAGAAGAGGTATAAGCATTATTTCAAAATAGAAACCAGTAGCGTCAATAGAAGCATTTAACATGTTCATTAGTAACACCTAAAACAGAAATACCACGCTTTTTTAGTTAAGTACATTGTGAACTCACCATTAAATTAAGAATTAATGTAATAGTTTAACACTGCTCAACCTATCTAGCTTCTCTAGCAGAATTTTATTACTGGGGTAACAGTGTTATTGTTAATATAACCCCCCCCCCCCCCCCCTGCTGTAGCATCCGGGCTAAGGCCATCTTTGGTTGCATCTGCCACAACAGCTGCTATCTCCTTATTATACAAGTTATCAAACAAGCCATCAGTTCCTGCAACCACGACATCTCCGGGTGCAACAGTGATTGTGAACACCTGACAACAATCTTCACTGGTCAGTTTTTCAGAGCAAAAAGAACAAGCATCAACAATTGTAAATCATTGCAAAATTTTACTGCTTCTGTAAAAGATTTTATTTCGTGACATTCCAACAGGTGCAGCGCCATATGGAACAGAGTGAAAGTAAGGGAATCAAGTAGCCAAGATGCCCTAGCACAAGTATATTGGAAATAAGGTTTAACTTGTTATTGTTTGTTGTTTTCTAATATTTTACTATTTCTTTTAGTTGGTGCATACAGATGACAATGATCTAGGCAAAAAGATAAATGATACTGCATAACCCCCCCCCCCCCCCCCCAACCCAAAAAATAAAAAATAAAAACGGAGATCCTTTTGTTTTAGTTTTTCCACCCAACATCTCATATAAACAGCAATGCTTTCCTTTTAATCTTGAGGAAATTGTTTAACTTCAGAAAGGGGGAATTGAAGAATAGCCTTTACTTTCCTTTCCCACATGAAGTAAAAGAAAAGTTAATTTAGTAAAAAAGTGCACTTTGGAAGTTGGATGTAATTTCCGTCTAATGGATCATCCACTTGGGATGATTGAGCATTTTCCTTTAATAGGAGATATTATTCTTCTATTAGTGCAATTGACCATATATCTGACATCCCACTTTCTCCTGTTTGGTTTGCTGCACTTAAAAATAACAACTTGTCATGTATGGACTTCGACCTTCTCTAAAGATCAAGTACAAAAGCTACCCTACGATGCACCTAATCTTTTTAAATTGTGCTAGGGAACTAATACAGATGAGATGATAAATAGGGAAAGTGGAGGAAGAATGAAAGAAGAGGAAAGAAGAGGAATTTTCTGTTGTATAAAAAAAAAAAAATATGCCTCTTGATAGTAATGAAAGCACTAAATATGGGTGTAGTCCTGGTCTATGGCGCCAATTATGAACGTGTAACTGACACATGCATACATAATGTTTATTACTTAAGCCTGCAGATCATTGAGGATGTTGCCTTTGACATTATATTATTACACTGATAAAAGCACCAAATGGCAGAGGATTCTATGTAAATGCCCCTAAAATGTATGAAAACAGAGTTACTGTAGTATAATCTCTATAGATTAATAAGGTCGTGACTGATAAATTTTATTATATTGTGATAGAGTTTATTAATTTATAGAGGATTAATTTAGCCCATTATTCCAAGTTCGGATCGGGAAATTTTATTGTATGATAGAGAATTAATCCGTAGAGGTTATACTGTAGTATGTAAAATTGGCATTGCAAGGGGTTATTTCAAGTATTCTCTAATACCATGAGTAGAGGAAGGGAGGGAATTTTGACTTAATCTCCTTTAGGTTTTTGGCTGATGGATTAAAAACTTTTATAGGGGTTTCAAGATTTGAACCTGGCTTCAAATTTTTTGAGTATTGGAGGAGAGATAATTTTTGTGTTATTGCATTTTAACACTTGTATGTAAAAGTGTATTGACAGAATACTCTCTCCAATATGGTTTTCCACCCTTTGGTCACTGAGAAAACAGAAACTTGTTTCTTTCTTGGAGGCATAGTGTAAAATGTCTAAGCTTTGATGCACCTTGATGTTGTTAAATGACAGAACAAGAGAACAGTGAAAAGAGGAATATTCTTTGACTTGGTTTTATTATTATTAATACGTGCTCCTTTCTATAAAAAAGGTTTTCATAGTAATAATAGCAATGAATAGTGGCCTAGTCCCCATGCATGGCACCAAGTATTTACATGGAATCAAGAATGAAAATAGCACTGTTAATTACTTCATATTCTTTCTTGGAAGTTGATTTCTGTTTAGAGTGTCATGATTACTATCTGGTGAACTAATGCTTAACACATGGCATTTATTTTTCTCTTGAGGAATCTTTATAGAGAGTGATTTGAGGTAATCTTTGTGGAATGACGTTCTTGTGGTAGAGAGACTAAGTGATGCCACATATACGTTGCTGATCCTGACACCCATAATTTTTAGATCGAATAATTTAATTATCATCTGTAAATGTAGCTTGTGCATTGTTTGCTTGAAATTGCAAGTGCACGTTACCATTAACAAGTAATAAAGTGTATGAATCAAGTATCATTGCCACGAGGATTGTGTTATGAAACATAATCCTAACTTTAACTGAATGATCAAATTTTGATGATGGATGATTGTGTTAACTAAAAATTTAAGTAAACGAAGCTTAAAATCATGTTGTGACAAATGCTGAGAAAATTCAAATTGTTAAAGGTACTAGGAGCATGTTTGGGAAGTGATTTTTTATAATCGTTTTGGTCAAACATACTTTTTTTCACACATTTGTTAGGTTTCGCAACTACTACCATTTATTATCCACACATTCCGTTGGATCCATTGTTTTTAATCACTTAAATTTTAATTTATTCAGTTACCAAACATGCACTAGGACTAAGATTCACTTACTTATCCACTTTAATTCATACGGTCATTTGACAATATTAGTTTTTGTTGATTTTTAAAGTCGTTAAATTATATAACAGTCTTTCTCGAGTTGAGCCGGACATATGTCTACAGGAGAATTTAGGACAACTTCGTGCGCATCTGGGAGACGCTTCGGTCGAGAAAAAAAGTGTTGAAGCCTTGGATTTTCAGTTCTTCTGATTTTGTTTGAAGCTAATTTCACTCGGGCATAATTTTATTGCAGCGAGGATCTTTCTTTCGCTCAAGCGAATAAATTAGATCCAAACTGAGTTTCTCACAATCTTTTCATCTCTGGCCTTTGAAGAATTAACTATTCACTTTCAAACTTTCATGCTCACTTCTAAATGCTTAATTCTTCTCGTTTTCATCAATTTTATCTTCAACATAACAACTGAAACGACCCAAAATCTATAACAATCAACCCTGACCCACTAAATTTTTTTTATAAAAAGGTCGAGACGAGTGTAAATATTACACTTGTTGTACATCATATCCTCTCTGATAGTCCAACCATTAGTTGAGCAGTTGCTTTCTTTGATGCTTGAGTGAAGTTTTGGGTTGGAACCTGTTCAGAATACTACCGCATGCTTGTTTATTTGAAAAGAAGTTGGTCTGCTAACGAGTGCAGGAGGATGTAGTTAAAGGTTACATATCCTGTTAAGGATTAAATGCATTTGGATGAGTCAGGATGAGTAAATAATTCAACAACTGTACATATACTCCTATGGCCAAGTTGCATCTTTAAGTTTAGATTGTTTAGTATGTCACTGCAACCTTAAGGTTGCTAACGATTGAGCAAGTGCCCAAGAAGTTTTTGACTATGTAGCCTAAGCCTTTTAGTTACAGTAATTGTTTGCTTAAAGAAATAGAATAAGGTGGACCCCTTTTAGATTTTTGGGTTATTGTTGGTTCTCATCATTCCACTTTTAACATATCTGTTCTTCAGTAGACATATCATTAAGTTGGTTTGGTATCATTAAAACTATCTGGTCTTCAGTTGTGGTTTACCAGGAAGACTTAGTTTTGTTCTATTATTTTTAAGAGATATTTTTAATGGTTCTACTACTGTGTTGATGTAGTCTATCTCGGCAATCTGCTCCTCTGGAGAATATTATTAAAGAGAAGTTATTAGATAAGCAACCTGAAGGTTATGAATGGTTTTGGTCTGAGCAAATCCCAGTTGCAGTGACCAACTTTGTTGATAATTTTGAAAAGGACCAGCGCTTTGCCACTGCTACTGAAACGTGAGTAATTACCTAAGTATTACGTGCAGTAGCACACATTTTTTAGATCCATATGCAGACATTTATTTTTAAGTTGCCACCAATAGAATCACTGGTTTTCTCTTTCAGATTCAGAAAAGGCCTGTCCTCAGTTTCCGGAAGTCCAAGTGACATATCGCTTCTTATGCTTGCACTTAGTTGCATTGCGGCAATTACCAAACTTGGTCCTGCAAAAGTTTCGTGTGCTCCATTTTTTTCCATTATTCCGGACATAACAGGCAGATTGATGGACATGCTGGTTGAATTCGTTCCTATTCGCCAAGTGTACCATTCAATAAAAGAAATTGGCTTACGCAGAGAATTTCTTGTCCATTTTGGTCCTCGAGCTGCTGCATGTAGAATCAAGAATGATTTGGGTGCAGAAGAGATTATGTTTTGGGTGTGTCTTATACAGAAACAACTACGGAGAGCCATAGATCGGGAGAAAATTTGGTCAAGACTCACCACATGTGAAAGTATCGAGGTTATCTCTGAAGTATTTTTTATTTGTGTTACAGTTTTCCAGATCTTATAGATCTGAAAACCACCAGGAATCCACCACTTCCACACACATGTTTTGGTGCTAGAACTAGAAATCACACCCGAAGTTTTTAATTATTTGTCACGTGGAATACCTGTCAGCATATTAGGGCATCCTTAGATTTTTTCGATGAGTACTCCTTACTTGATAGAAAAAAGAATTATATGTTCATATCATTAAACATAGTTTAACCAAGAGGTGATTGAACAACTAGTGTTGTTCAAATTTATCTTTTTCAGTGGTAATAAACTTTTTTCTTTTCTCCATACGTGTTGTTTGCACAGAGGAGTCCCTAAATATGACCAAAATTTCTTGAAATTTAAAGAGAACTTATTATGACTTCTGCCTCCTCTTGGCAGAATTTGCCTTGGCATTCTGAACTTTGAAATGTGCTTTCAGGGTTTCAGCATTTGGTGCACTTTAATATAGCTTGAAGAATGATTTAGATGGCACTAGCCTCATTCATCCTTTCTTTATAGGCTTATGAGTACAGGGCTGAGATTCCACTTAAATCTTATGGAACAATACTGCTTATGAATTGGAGAGCTTAGGTTATGAGCTATTGCTTTCTACTTATGCACAGAGTTGACGTGTTACTTCATTGCTCTGTTTGAAACTGTTTCTGATATCTTATAGGTTTTGGAGAAGGATTTGGCTATATTTGGGTTTTTCATTGCCTTGGGGAGAAGCACACAATTCTATCTATTTATAAATGGTTTTGACACTGCTGATGAGCCCATCAAAGGATTTATACGGTATGGTTTCTAACGAAGAGGTTGCTTCCCGTTTTATCTTCCTCATTGCTAAAGTCATTTTCTTTACTCTATAATCCCCTCAATACAGGTACTTAATTGGGGGCAGTGTGCTATATTATCCTCAGCTTTCATCTATTAGTGCTTATCAACTTTATGTGGAGGTTAGCATGAAAAGTGAAGTTGTACTAAGAAAAATTTACATGGTTGAAAAAATTGACAAACCTTTGGCTTTATAGGTTGTGTGCGAAGAACTGGACTGGCTTCCTTTCTATCCAGGCTGCAGCAGTACCTCCAAGCGTACTCCTGGGCACAAAAATAGAGAAGGTCCCCCCAATACTGACGCAATTCACCTCGTATTGGACGTGTGCTCTTACTGGATCCAGAGTTTTATTAAGTACAGCAAATGGCTGGAGAATCCCTCTAATGTTAAGGCAGCTCGATTTCTTTCCAAAGGGTATACCTTTATATTTTTGAAGTCCTTTATTCAGATTCCGTAATCTGCGCTCTGAAAAATGTTGTTCCGTGCTCACTTTTCAGGCATGACAAGTTAAAAATGTGTGTGCAAGAACTGGGGATACAGAAGTAAGTTGAAGGAGGGAAATATATGTTCTAAATCCTTTTTTAATGTCTATGTGTGTGTTTCAAACAGGACACCTATATTTCTGTTTACTGGAGACTAATAACATACGGAATTCTTGAAGCATTGATTAACATAAATATACACATGTTAAAGTTAATCCCTGTTGTTTAGACCAAAGTTGACATTGGAAATAGAAAAAGCGGGTTTCAATGTAATCTTTGTTGAATTATGGTTTAGCTCACAGAAAATCATTTAGATTGTCCTGGGGAAATGTTCATAAAGGAAAACCATGCTCGTTGGACTCCTCATAAACTAACTACTTCCATGATTTGTGGCTTTAATATCATTATCCTGGATTAGATAACTGTCATTTTGTATAATTTTTATGAGGTTCTCTTTAAATGATATAAAGAATTTCAGAATGTTTGATTTATTTCAGAATGCCGTTTCCATTTAAAATTTATGGATTCTTTTTTTACTTCAGTATTTCCTTCTTACACATTAAAGCAGATTAACATTTTTGATATAAGAAAGGACTCTGAGCTGGTAAAATGTGTTCTTATGAATAATTTCTTACCTGTCCATTATATTCTAGAATAATTTGAAACTACCTAAGTGAAGCTGTTTTTGGTCTGTTGCCTTTTCTTTCATTTCAATAATTAGGCATCAACAGGCTCTGGGTCATTTTGGGCTTCTAGGGCCTGCTTGGGAGTTTTTTTTCACTCGTTTTGATCAGTTTTGGGTGGCACCGGTTATGAGGGGGTTAGAAAAATAGGTACTTGCTAGTTTTTTGGACACCGGTTTTGGATGGTTTAAAAATAACCCAAAATCGGTAAGTATAATTTTGACTGGTTCTCTTAACTCACCAAAATCGGCGGGTTTTGGTAGTTCTCATATTCTTTTTTTAATTTTGCCCTTTATAAAATAATTATTTCCAACCAATATAATTTCTTCAAAAATAATTTGTAAATAAAAATATATTAACTAAAAAAATACTTATAAGTAAAATATTACTTATAAGATAAGAAAAGTTACATAATAATTAAAAAAATTACTTATAAGTAAAAAAAAATGTTTATAAAATAAAAATACTACTTATAAATAAAAATTCACTTATAAAATATAAATAGTTATAAGTAAAAAATTCAATTAAAATTACTTTAAAATATAAAATTAACTTATAATCGTAAAATTTACTTTAACAAGATGTTAAGTAAATATTTAACTTTATTAAATTAAATATTAACTTATATGTAAAAAAAATTATCTTTAAGTAAAATATTACTTATGAGGAAAAAGTTTCATATAAGAAACAATAAATTAAAATTTTTACTAAGGGACATATATGTAATTTTATATTTTTAAAAAACTTTCAGAATCTGTGAATAATAAACTCGTAATCATCTGTGCAGTTTTAAAAACTTCTGTTAAAATCACTCAAAACTAAACCGCTCATAAATGCTCAAAACCGGTACTTTAAAAAATGCTCATAACCGCTACGCCGAAACTCTCAAGCAGGCTCTTAATAATCAAACTTATAGCTGTTGCTTACTATTTATGTGTCATCTTAGTCCTTTGTACCATATGTAAGTGGAGAGAAGGTGCAGCGTAACCGTTGCCAACCCACTTGATGCCCATACCATTAGTGTGATTTGTGCATGCTTATGCAATACACTAATTTTGTTAATAACAACTGCTTAGGCAATTGTCCAAATTCCAATCTTGGGCTGACTAGCCCACAAGGTTATTGTTGCAAGTGGGGGGGCAGCCCCTCTTTACATACAAGGCTAGAGGTTAGATCCATTGTTGCCTTCTCTGCTTTGCATACGAGGCCAATGGTAAAAAGACAATGAATGTATAATTTTATTGTTTCTAATTGGAAGAGACGTGAACAAGTTGATAGTGTGCTCTGCACTCTAGTAGGATTCCAGGTATTGGAGGTTACTCTTGCTAAGGGTTGATCCGAGTGTCATATGTGATTAACTTGGTCTTCACATGCAAAATGTAATTGCTATTAATAAACCGGTGAATAGCAGATCTAAAGTTTTGATGCAGACGATAAAAATTAATATTCAAATGTTTTTGACAGGACTGGATCTGGAAATTATTTACCACTCAAGAAAGAGTTGGATTCGTTTGATAAGGTATTTGCATCTGCAGTAAATGCATTCCCACTAGAATGGTTTATATCCTTTCCATACAAGCATTTAGGAATGGATTTTCTTTTGGGTGGAATATTAGTTTTTCGAATGCAAGTTCTGTAAGTTATAGATCATGCACCTTATGCAATTCAGCAAGGTATCGGTTGTTGATGGATAATAAACTGATTAGTGAAGAAGTATTCCTGCTACCTGTTTCCTTTTGTATGCATGACTGCATAACTTCTTACCATATGTGAAGATCCAGAGACTGAAACATGATGTTTGTTTGTTTTGTTAACTGCTGACTTCAATAGGAAATTTGAGTTCTCTCAAACAAGTTTCATATGTTTCAAGTTCTTTGCATTTATGAGATCATGAGAATTGTCATTCTATAACTTCTGGTCTGATAATTCCTGTATTCTATATTGAACAACTTTCTCTATCAACATCTTTGCTTTACTGATTTATATTGTGGCATCAGTCCACATGGTTACTTTTGTGGTATAACAACTGAAATCATTCTAGTGGAGCAGTGACACTTACATTTTCTTAGGCACTAGGGAGTGTTGAAGAAGCTCTTTTACGGCTTGAAGACTTGCTTCAGGAGCTACATGTGAAAAGCTCTAGTTCTGGAAAGGAGCACTTAAAAGCTGCATGTTCCGACCTTGAAAGGATACGAAGACTAAAGAAAGAAGCTGAATTTCTCGAGGCATCTTTCAGAGCTAAGGCAGCTTCTCTTCAGCAGGTGTATTTTTATTTTCAGTGGCACGTGCATCTGATACTTAACTCAACATTGGAGTTCAATATTATCACTGGTACTCTTAGTTATGATTTATTCATTTGTTTTCTTATAGAAGGAATGCCTGAGATGCTATTTCTTGATCTATATAAAATATCCAGGATTTATTTTTCCTATTGTTTATGTGATCACGATATCGAGATTTTCTTGTCTTTTCTCTTGCTTGTTTTGTTGTTATTTTTAATGTTACTACATGAAACAAATGATGATAAAAAAGTAACTTTTTTCAAAGCACTAGAGTCAAATCCATTTAGAGAAATTAAGCAAGTGGAATGATACCTAGACAAATAAACAGAAACTGGTTTATCTTTCCCTTTGCATTACTGCTCGTAAATTTTTATCTGTATCTGATCTTTTTAGATTTTTTTTCTCGATGTTTCCTGATTTTCTAATTAGTAATGCATTGATATTCATTTCCAATGTGGGTGTGCCAGCCACTCAAACAATTGATTATCAGGTTAATGTGCTTTGACTGACATCAAGAACTGGCCTTCGTACAAATTAGGGATATAAATTCTACTGTTTCATTTTCATTCTTATTGATAGATGTACTACATCAAATAGGGAAGTGCTAAAGCATAGATAACTTAAATAATAGACTGAGAGAAGGATGTTTATAGGATGGTGATGGGATGATGGAGCAGTCTAATGTTTATTTCTGATGTCATTTGATATAAATCAAATTTTACATTAATTATCGAATTTATCTTTGATGTTGAAGACAAAAATTTGTCCGCTCACTAACAACTTGAGCTTTTAGATTAAGTGCTTCAATATGGTTTCAACATAGGTAATCTTGATTTCTAAGTCATGATGGACTTGGTCAGCCATAGCTTCTCGTGTCATTCTGGAATGGGGTAGAAAAGAAAGGGGGATCTGTTGGTGAAAAGAAAATGCAGAGAGCCTCGGCTCTCACTTCAGCCTAAAGAAACATCTCCATATTGAAATCTGTCTTAGACTACTCTCCATTTTTATCAAATTTGTGATTTGTCACCATATACCTAAATATTATAGGGTGTGTTTGAGCCTCATTATTTTGGAAAAATGTATTCTAGAATAGTAGGTTGATGGAGAATGTGTGGTTGAAAAAAAAGGAAAAGTTATTGATGTGATGAAAAATATTATTTTATTGAAGAATGTGTGGTTGAAAATGAGAAGAAAAATGAGAATGAAAAAAATAATGTGTACCAAACAGGGGCATAACAATATAAGTAACTAATTATTCATATTTACGTCTGAGGATGAGCTACTGTCAAATTACTTAGACTCCTCCAACTATCAGCCTTACAAAATTATTCACATCTAAAAGGAGACAATATTGTCCAAAAATAAACGTATTAGATCAGTGTTTTGAAACCTACTAAGAAATAATTTTGGATTAAACATGGAAAACAAGAAAATGAAATCAGAATAAAAACAGACCTCATATGTTACAAGAGCATAGGTTTCCACTTTTTGTCTCATTGAGTTAGTTGAGGCGTCATTGCTCTGCTCGTGGTTGTTTGTTGGAGCACAGATTTAACTCTCTTGGCAAAAGTTCTATATTGAGTTTAGGTTCTCAAGCTGCAATGTATGCATAAGCTGTAGCCTGTAATACCTATGGCGTATGTAAGATATCTATCATGTATTGCAGAACAAGCTACTGGAAAGAATGAGTTCTGAGAGGACTCACCCAAGCACAATGCAGTATTACTTATAAGTTGCTCCCATGTGGAGCAATCATAACACTCGTGTAATTTACGTAGGGTCTTCAGATCCATGTATCTGTACCTTATGATGATGAGATGAACATATATGATTTTCAATTTATTTGCTTCTGATTTGGCTTCTGTTTGAGCTACTAGGGAGATGATGTCAGTAGTTTAACCTCTCCAACTAGTGAGCAACGTCAATATTCTAGAGGACAAGGCAGCAAAGGTGCTAATATGAAAATGGATAGGAGCAGCAGGTATTAAGGCTTCTCAGATGTTTTTGAGCTCTTACCTCATGTTGTTCTTCATCACTATATTTTGTTTCTTTACGTAGATTTGTTGTTTACTTCAATTTCTTTCATTTTGCTGATTTTAGGTTAAGCAATCCTCGCGGACTATGGAATATTCTAGCATACCGCCCAGGAAAATCATCTGACAGTGGTTCATCAACTGCAATTGAAAATGTATGGCATTCAATGGACTCTATAGCTCTTCCTCTACTTGTATATTCATTTGTTTGCCTTCTGCAAGTTTTCCTCATATGGGGCACAAGAAATGTGATATTGATGTGCTATTTAATTTGTGGATATTGCATTATGGTTAGTTTCGTGCTGTGTGCCTCAATGTACTGGTAATTTATTAATTTCTCAGTTATTTACAGTGGAGCTTCTAGTCGTTCATTGCTTAGATGTCTATATTTCTCGACTTTCCTTCGAACTTCTGAAAGCTGCTGGAAGTTCAAACTTGGAGACATCATAATATTTCTCTGACTCAAAACTGACTACATAACTAGTCTGATATCTTATTGTCTCTGAAGGCTAGGTTTAGCCTTTGATATTGATGTGTGAAGTTGCTTTGATACTATCTGTCAATGTATCTATTACTGTCTTACATCTAATTGGGCTTAAACCGATGGCATTAGTTTTAAATTTTAATTCACATATATCTTATTGTCTGACTTTGTCAAATTGGGATGGCAAAATAATTCTGTATCAATTTGGAGAGATGAAATTTATGTTCACGTTATGCAATGCTGATTGTGCTAGAGGAGTGATATTCTGATGTACCCCACTGTGTCTCTCTGATGAGAATGACATTTTGCTAATTTACTGAATTTTTCTGGAAATTTGTAATGCTGTCAAAGATTATCTGCCTTTAGAGTTATGAGTAGTTAAAAATATTTTTCTTTATTTTTTATTTTTTGGGGTGGTCTCTCTGCAGGATGGTGGATACCATGAACAGGAAATTGTTGACTCGGAATCCAATGAAATTCAACGTTTTGAACTCTTAAGGAGTGAACTAATAGAACTGGAGAAACGAGTTCAAAAGAGCACTGATCAGTATGAATATGATGAGGTACATTTTTACCTTCTATTAGGTTTATAGCGACTTTCAAGAATAACTAAAGTATTATGCCTCATATTAGGCCCCATTTCTCCTCTCTTTTGCAATGATAACTGGCTTAATTTCTCTTAATGAGTAAGCCTTCATCCATCTTGGTTTTACTGTGCGCAATCAAGAGTAAGAATACAATTGTTGGGTTAAATGATCACGAGGATAATTTAGGTCCAGTTAAACTGGATAGACAACAATCTTTCTCCCATGGGTCATTTATTTTTTATTTTTTTCTGAAAAACTTTGCATGACTGTTCACGAGGATGTGGGACTCAACTAAATGCTTGCAAAATGGCTGAACAAATAGTAAAAAGCCATCATCTTTTATAATAAGGAATAATTATGCATATAGCACATCTTATCTACATTTTATGGTTCAGATAAGGACTCACTCATATATGGTCTTAACTTGGATTTGTTAAGTTTCTTACTTTCTGTAGCAGTGTAAGAGCACATGAAAGAGCTCTGTATGTTATTGTTGAAGACTAAATTTATATAACTAAATGTGTTCCCTCTCTAAAAGCTTAAGCTTTTAGTTCAACATGGAATTATAGGAGATAATGGGCCTGGGTTCAAGTCTCGCAGCTATGCTTAATAATAATTATGCATTTGACAAAAATAGAATCCGAGCTTGTTGAAGACTAATAAATATTTGTGTCTATTCTCTAAAAGCTTAAGCTTTAGGTAGTAGTGAAACAAATACTATGAACTTCGTAATTTTGTATTCATTGTTTGACTTTGCTCGACCAAGCTTGATGGCCATGTACTTTTGTTATAACACACCCATATGTAGTTAGATGTTGTTATGAGGAAACTTAATCAGGCTTTGGACTGGTGAGATATTGTGTGAAGATTCTCTGTCTGGACGAGTTCTTATGAGACATCAGTGTCCGTCTAGCTGACTTGTACCGCAAATTACACACCGTGCTAGACTACGGAAGGGAATTTTAACTCTCTGGTATAAATATAGACAATAATCATGACGATGTTCTGCAACAGATGTAATTTCTTTTAGGTTCATAAAATAAAGACCCTGAGTTATTTTCCCACTCTGAGCAGTTTGTTTTCCCTTTCTTTTTCGTTTTCCAATATCAAATACAATATACTCACATATACTGGTACAGAAACCAACATGTAACCTACACAATGGAAGGATCAGAACTTGAGACCTCTTGGTCCCAGAATCCAGGGCCTTAAATCTGTCAGTTTATTCAGGCCCCTTTACTGATCATCAAGTCTGCCTTTCAAGCTTGCAAGAATAGTGGATTTGGTGTGATAATGCTATAACCTTTTTTGCTGATAGTACTTAGGCACTCACATCTCTGCTCAACTGTAGCCCCTATTTGGTGGAGATTCTTTAAACTCATTTTCAACCATTTATTCTCCCAAATAATTTTGCATGTGGACCCATAACTTTTCCCTACTTTTTAACTACACATTCTCCAAAAAAAAAAAAAATCAATTTTCACAAAATCTATATCAAACAAGATCTTAATTTGTTTAAGAGCGAGTTTTTTTTCTCTTTCACTGCTTGTGGCAACCTTGCCCATGATTGTTAAATTATTGTTATAATATTTCCCCTTAAATATTTCAAAATCATTTATATTCTTGCAAAAATGTGCAGATATTAATGAAACATGGTAAAACTGAATTTGAAGTTCGTGATCTCTGTTGCTTTTTGGTCAGAAAAATTGCAAGAAATGACTTCGTTTTACAAAGATGTAATATTAAAAAGGTTCTGTAGAGCCCTCATATTCTGTCTATTTTTGGTTTCCTTTCAAGAACTGAGTGGCCTAAACAAAATTAACTGAAACGCCATGTTTCTAAAGTAGTATCTTTGGGTTGTTTTGACTTCTGATAGATTGGCAAGCATAGCTGAGTTCATGTGTTTGACTTCCTAGTTGTCAAAGTTTCTCTCTACTCGTATAGGTGTTAAGTACCTGTTAATTTAATGAGATTTACCCCTTGCATTTCATTCAGGAAGAAATTCAGACGAGAGATGATGCTTTGAGGTACAGTAATGAAGTTAAAGGTGCTCAATTGGTGCAGGTTCAGAAGAAAGAAAGTGTAATTGAGAAATCATTTGATAAGCTGAAAGAAACAAGCGCGGTACGAATGTTGTACCCCCTCTTTATTGGACAAATGAAATTTGTGTGTATTATATAGATAGATAGAGATGTAAACTGCATGGCAGGCCCACATTTAATCTGTCGATGTTGGGTCATATCATGGTCTTAATATGCTTGATTGCCCAGATGGTCCATAAATTAAGTCCATTGAGGGCCATGCCAGGCCAATGGACTTGGGCTTATAATTTGAAATCAATAATTTTTATCCAAAATTAATGCATATATTTAATTTTTTTACTAACTCATATATTTTTCTTAGGATTTTTATCATTTAGAACAAATTGAATTGAAGTGAGAAAATGTAGAAATACAAATACCTCATTATTCTATTCCTTTTGGAATTTCACATCAGCATTTTCTAATGCATCTACACTGACGTTGCATTTCCGTAGTTTACTTACATCCCGGCAAAGTTGGTACATGTTCAAAAATATATCCTTTGCATTAGTCATAGTTACAATAATACTACTGTACATTTGTATTTACCCAAAATATATTTAATGTGAGTATGTTACGTAAGTTTCACGCATCAATCATCAATTCTATATCAAGGTTATGAGGTAGTTAATTATGGATTCCAGCTTCCTATTCTGCATTCTAAAAGTAAGAAACTTATGCTTAGTTGATAAAACTTTTGCTAAAATTTTATCGAGCTTTTCAACTGGTCAAACAACTGTAATACTAAGTGGTAGAAGTAAGTAACTAGGATAATAATGTGGCAATTTTTTAGCTTGGAATTTCATATAAGTTTTAAGATAAAACATATCAATAGAAGGAAACATACGTGGAAAAAGGGTATGAATGAATGCTCCTACAGCGATGTGTAAGAACTGCTTTCAAACTTTTCTGGATCTCTGTATGCAATGTGTCTGCAAAGACAGTAGTTGCTCTCGTCCCATGGAAGAAATCTCTTTCGTCTTTGTCTCTCTTACCATCTTTGAATTCTATGGACTTTCTGAAAGGATTTTTGAGTTTGTAGTTACTCCTCTAGTACAGGAATGTGAAGCGAGTAATGAAAATATATTCACTGCAAAATCTAAATATTATTATTCTTTAAGGTAGCGAATCTACATCTCGTACAAGATAGTGAGTTATCCTGAAGTTTCTTTGCTTGCCAAAGTAAGGGATAGTTTATTATTCCTCCATTTGCTAACTTTCAATCTCTCAGAGAAAGTGTTTTGATGTTCATAAGCAGGATGTTTGGCAAGGCACCCAGCTTCTAGCCATTGACACTGGTGCTGCTATGGGACTGCTCAGGAGGGTTCTAATAGGGGATGAATTGACAGAGAAAGAAAAGCAATCTCTCCAAAGAACATTAACTGACTTGGCCTCAGTAGTTCCAATTGGCTTTCTCATGCTCCTTCCAGTAAGCCCTAACATTCTTATCTTGAATTGCACATGTATTGGTGACACAGCTTGCCTCTTGGGGAGATTCTTGTAGAATTTCAGTTAATCATACAAGTATGAAATAATCAGGAACCAGAAGTGCCTAGTAGAAATACTTGCTCTATCTATGGGGGGAGAAATTCCTGTGCAAGTAGTTATTGTAATCAAAATTCACTCCTCGCATATTTGGTTACCACTTTCTGTGCTAAAAATATTTCTCCTATTCATCATCTTCCTTTTTCTTGTAACTATGTGCTAATTCACTGCTTTGCTTTGCATACAAACATTGACATGAGATTCACATTCTCAAGGAATGTTCCTTTTGGATGAACAGGAAAGGAAAACGAAACGAAAAGATAAACATTGACAACTATATGACCTAATATGATGTCCTCTGACCTGCTATGTCAATCAAAACTTAATTACCTTAACCCTAGGACTTCGTCTTTTCCTGGCTGTAGTGAACGGTATTTGCTATAACTTAACAGTGATGCAGTATGTCAGTCCTCACCTAATTAAATTGGTATTAAGCAGGCTTCTTGTCTTATGAGAAAAATGGTTTGCTCACACTTCAAGCAAAATGGGGATTTACATGACCATAGACAAAGCCAGTCTTTGTTTCTCCTAGAACTTGTATGTGCATATACTGACATTGCTGCATTATATACATCTTACAGGTTACTGCGGTAGGGCATGCTGCTATATTGGCTGCAATTCAACGATATGTACCATCACTGGTGTGTACAAATTGATGAGCTAATTGTTTAATTTCCTGCATGAAGCCCGATCTGAGACCATACTTGATTTATTCTCTGGCAGATACCTTCCACTTACGGACCTGAAAGGTTAGATCTCTTGAGGCAGCTTGAGAAAGTAAAGGAAATGGAAGACGAGGTGAATCCCAATGAAAGTCCAGAGGAATAGCCCATATTTACACACCAGTTTCGTTCTGAATCCAATTTCACAGTTTGTCTTATAGAAGTTCATTCCAAATGTCTTGCACTCCAGGTATGTACTCACTGCTTTGCCTTCTTTACAGTCTTTCATAAATTATTTTAAATATATGGTGTTGACAAAGTGAACATTTTCCGTTCCACTTTCCATTTGTTTGACTACCTTAGAAATGGACATGTAGTTTAGTCTTTTTTGGAACACTTAAAAAGGTATTCTAGATTTGATCAGCTTGGTTTACTTATTTTCAAAGTACTGTAAGTATTTAAAATATTTTTTTTTTAAATATTTGTACATAATAGTATTTAAACGTTTCATGTAATGGTCCACTGACCTATTTGTTATATGAGTGCTTTATGCTAAATCTGATAAATTAGTGGTCATTCAGTTATAATGAAAAGTTTGGAGTGAAAAATGATCCAAGTTTTTGAAAAGCCAAGATCAATTCTTTTAGGTATAATTGATTTTGCTTGCTTTATCTACAACCTAATTTGGTAAATTCATAAACAACAATGATAATGCGGAGCATGATTTTTACTTGTATGAATTTTAGGCTAATTACTTAACAATAATCCCTACTTAGTGATTCGTACATTTTTTAAAGATAAAGTCTACTCCTTTTAATGCTTAAGGTCTTTTGCAATTGTTGATAGGATAAAACGAATTTTTGCTACAAGTTTGGTGAGTCTTTAGTCATCATTTATGTTAGGTTTATTCTGCAAATTAAGATATGGTAAGTATTCTCACAAGAAGTCATTTGAAAACAATATATTAATGGGCCCATCTAATTTTGTTCTTATCGTCAAGAATGAAGATCTCTTGGTTCATCTTTCTTGCGTTATGTGCTATTCTACGTATACTTGACATTGAATGATGCTGCGCAATGTTCAATGTAAAATATTCGTGTCTCAAAGCTTGTGGGTCTTTTTTTTCCTCAGGTAGTTTACCAAATCTCAAAGTCCGGCTCGGCGGCTCCTGCATTTGGAAATATTTTAATTACATTAATAGTTACAGATTCAAAATTACTACGTATTATTATTTACACATTTCGGGATCCAACCACTGTTCATTCTAAAAAGTTACAAAAAACCTTTTTCGAACAGAGATTACTCATATTTGCCTAAACATTATTTATGAGTAAATGCCATAATGTCTGTATCTTTTGTCTTCATTACGATTATTGTTCATGTCATTTTAATTTTGGCATTTGCTCCCTCGTATCAATTATTTCATTCTAAAAATGGTACGATTATTCTAATTACGTTCGTTTCTTCTGTTAAATAGGTGTATACTCTTCGCGCGATATAATTTGAAAGGATAGAAATGTTATCTTACCCCGGAAAGCCTCGTTATGGAGAATTAAGTGGATTGATGTTTGTACACATCTCAATTATGTCATGTACAAAGCACTAGTCTATTTAACTAAGAAATGAATGGAATTCGACGTAAATGATCATTTTCGCAATGGTAAAACTATCAAAATTGAAACAATAGGAGCGATTATCGTAAGGACGATAGGAACGTTTATGTCAATTACCCTTTTTATTGATATTATTGAGTGGATTGAGTTGACGTTATGGTCAATAACAACGTTTTCCGACTGTACAAGCCAAAAGTGATTAAAGTCCTAAACTATACAGAAGCTGAGGTGCAAGTTACTTTGATGAGCCTTTGATACTCAGATATTGATATCCTGTTGCAACTAAATTCAGTAGTAATTAGTAAAATTATTAGTGTATCAAGGTTCAGTTTTGAAACTTAACGAGTGTAAAATATAAATAAATAAACCCTTTCAATTTATAATAATTTTAAGTCAAGTCTTTTGATATTGTAGTTGAATGTAACATTTTTAAGTGAAAAATTTCTTGAACAGACTGACCTATTTTTAACTTTAACTGACAAAAAGTTTATTATTTACTTATAAGCAATTTTTTTTTAAGCATGGAGAAACTTGGGGAGTTCTTGTTTGGTTCTAAACTGTTCTGGTTGCTAGCAAAACTTGGCACTATTTAAGTTAATAGAAATGATTTCCTACCCACATGGGTAGGATAAAATATGTCCACTTGTCATGTCAATGGTCAAGCTTACAATTTTTGTCAATTCGACATTGAATTGTCATAAATTGCAGGTCCACGTCAACAGCGGATAAGATAATCTCATGTTCATAGTGGGTATGAGATCATTTTTTTAAGCTAAATACGTGATTATTTGGCAAACTATTCGACACTATACTCTTAACAATTTTGGCAATTGTTTATCCTTTTTGAGTTAAATAAGTGATTATTCTCATTGTTGAATTAAAATTTTAGTATTTGTACAGTGGATTGGACCACCAGCCAAACTTTTATGACACATTTCTAAAGTAATGATAAATAATATGCGTACATTTCTTAGAAAAAACATGCCACAATTAGCAACCACACAGCATGCCAACAACTTTCCTAGTTTCTCACGACTCCTCACAGTTTAAGATTTTTCTGAGGGGACCCCCTATCTGTAACGTGTTTTTTTCGATCATGTTAGATGCACCTGAAATATTTTTTTTCCAAGCTATTTTAATTGAATTGCTCAAGTAGTAAGTTGGTATTCAACTGTTTGATGAATATTATTGAGAAAAAAATGTATTTTAAATAGTGGTATGATAAAAAATATGTGGTTAAAAAGTAAGAAAAAGTTATTGATGTGATGGAAATATTATTTATTGAAAAATGTGTGGTTGATAATGAGTTTAAAAAGAATATATTTTGAAATAATGTGTACCAAACATGTGCTTAAAAATAGCAAATGAATTATCAATCTTTTATTATGAGGGTGTTTGGTAGAGATTAAAATTAGATTTTTAGTAGATTTTGATACAAAATTTTTGAAATGTGTGGTTGAAAAGTTGTGAAATCCATGAAAGATGTGGTTAATATTGATTGATTGTTTGACTTTGACATAAATTAAAATCAGATTTTAATTCGAACCAATCATGGGCTATAATTGCACATCAGTCTTCCAATCAAAGAGTTTGATGTTTTTGAGAAGTCTACGACAATTTAACAGATACTTGCACAGTTTCTCATGTTGTTAAGGATTAAAGCTAATAAAATGTAATATTGACGATGTTAGGATACATATGAAATATAATATTTGAAAAAAAATAGTAATTAAATTGAAGCAATATTGAGAGTTCTGAAAATTTCTTGTGATTGTTGCACAACTGTTTCAATTATTGTATCGTGGAAGAAGTGGTTGTCCAAACATGTTGTAGTAATTAACGACGAACAATATCACTTTAGGACATTATGTCATCAAGAGATAAGTCTCCTTTTCAACATTTTATTATTCTACAATAATTCCTGCAACTAATTTTTATCCTAAAAATAATGTATGTGGGCTTGACACTCGCTCGACATGGGCAAATCATCAGGCGCGGGCGGCTGGCTGGACTCATCTGCATGGCACTCCACATTCACCCCAAACAATCTCAGCCTCTTGGAGTTCCTATTTGGTGTACTTTGGCTCTGTAAAACTGATCCTGCAAGAAAATCACATTAGCAATGCATTATGCATGCTATTCTACGCGCTACAATAAATTTAAGTTCATCTTTGATTCCTATTTTCTAAAACTCGATTTCTTTTAAACACATTTTCAATCATACATTTCATGGGATGCATAATAACTTTTCAACTGTACATTTTATCAACTATTATCAGAATCAACTAAAAATCTAATTTATAGATAAGCCAAACATGGGTTAAATATACAAATAAATATGTTCTGTGTCTAAGAATTTTAGCTTTCAGGCAAAGCACTTGCTACCATCTACTAGTAAAAATTGTTATATATAATGATTTTCATGAAAAAAATGAATATGATGGTATTGAAGACTACATCTAATAAATAATTACGTATGCTTAACTAACAGTTTGATGTTTTAAACAGATTGGTTCATTAGTACACGAAGGACAATGGATGACAGTGGAAGAAAATCGATCAAAACATGAAAAGGTGTGGTGCCAATATCATAGCACAAGAACCGCCTTTCCACCCAATGACTATGTAAATATGCTGGTGATGCTTTTGGTTATGTTCATAGAGACGATGATGAAGTTATGGAATATGGGCGATCTCCATCAAGTAATGAGAAAGAAAAAGACCAAGAGCATGACAGAGACTACAGCACTTTTGTGTGGTGACTAGATGTATGACCAGTGGGCTTATGCCGTCTAGTTCTTTAGTTTTTTCATTATACTCCTTTGTCTCTGGACAGAGTTCGTTCTATTTTACTTTATGTAGTTAGGACAAAAATGTTACATGTAGATGTGCTATTTACGTTGCAAATTACATGTAATTACGTGATATCCTAAGAAGAATTGAAAAGAAGATAGGGTTTGGTGTAATGTAGTGCCCAGATACCTGCATGAAAACAGTCGGGTTGATATGGGAGAGAAGACCCTTGAGAATGCGCTGGATAAGGGTAACCAGAATTCAAAAGTTGTCTCCACTCATCACTGCCACCAGAAGCCACCGCAGCCGGCTGAGCAACATAAGATTGTTGGACAGCGCCACCGCCAATGTTTCTCCGTCTCCAACCAATGAAAAACCGGCCACCTTCCACTTGATGGCGCTCGAAAATAACAATATCTCCTGCTTCGAGCCTCTTTTCCTTAACGAAATGGCTCCAACCTTTTGTCAAGACATAGCTTTGGCTACTGTTCCAATAAGAATATCGAAACCTCCAATATTTTCCCAACTCATCCTCAAAGCTTAGGAGCAGCCCTTTTTCTCTGTAGCCGTTTAGGGAAAAGTACTTTTCGGCATGTTGTTTTGGTATAACAAGACGGTTGAGCTTGCCCACATCACTTGGACTCAATGGTTTCTCAAATAATGTCTGTTTAGGAATTTCTTGATGATTGTATTGCTGGTGCAGTGTGCTTTTGCTGCAGGTGGGCTGAGAAATGAAGTTTTTGTGGTTTGAAGATGAGCTATTTCCGGAGGATTCCATCATGTATATATTATACTTGTTGGGTACACCAGTGAGATTCTGAAAGTTCTGAAGAGAGAGAGAGTTGCGATATTGTGCGTATTCATGTAAAACAGTAGGAAAAGGAAGGGAGAGGCCTGATATGAAAATTGTTTGTTTTTTATGTCGAAAAGTATGGGTGTTGGCAGTGATGCCAAGTGGCAACACCGCATAACTCCTACAATTACGATTCAAATTAACAAACTCGTCAATTTTTTTCAAAAATTTGATGTTAATTTCATATTATAACATATATAACATATAATTAATTAGAGTTATTTATCCACATCCAATTAATAGTATCTCCACCCCCACCAAATTAATAATATCCTCCACCCCTACCCCGGCCCCACCCCCACTTATAAAAAAAATTTAGAAATTTAAAACAATTTTTGGAGATTACACTTCACCTCTGGAACCTCCTCAAAAAAAGTTCAAGCCATTGACTTGTGTTATTTGTGGCTAATTGTGACTAACTGTGATCAGATTAATCTTAACCGTGGCTAATTGTGACTAACTGTGATCAGATTAATCTTAACCGTGTTGATATGTGACCAAGTCACAACCGGTTACAATTAACACATAATTGGTCATGACCAATCACATTAAACACATACTTGGTCACCACAAAAAAATATGTACACATCGTAGACTAACACCACAATCCACCACCAGTCACCACCATAATCACCTCCAACACTGCACCACTACCGCCTTCAACTCAAATTCACGACCATAAATATTACATCCACCGAATTGTGTTATTTGTGACCAAAATTATCTTTAGTGTGACCCATTTATAGCAATGTCAGTTTAATTTGTGACTGTGCATAACCAACTCATATATATTCACAGTTAACATAGATCTTATTACAGACAGTCGCAATGAAGATAAACTTGGTCATACCTAATTTTCGTCGCCACCACCATTCCCAACAATGTCAAGAACCAAACGTGCACAATCTCACCACGACCATATGAACTACCAGCAACAGAACTATCACCGCCTTTACCACCACCAACAGAACCACAAACGAACCACAGATCAGAAAATCATCGCCACCAACAGAATTGTAGAAAAGTTTGTTTCCAGTCTTAATGTTAGAACTTTGCGGTTTCATTGGATCAAATGTTCAAAATTAAGTTTGAATAGCAAGATTTTGTGGAATTCTGCGCCCTGGTGAATTTAGATAGAAAGGAATGCTAGAATTCTCAATGAGATAATGACTACCACCGCTATTACCACAATAATCTCACCACGACCATCAACACCACCACTACTTGCACCGTCGCCTGCACTACAATTTGCAAAACCACCCCAAAAAATCTATAGATTGGAAATGAAACATCACACCCAAAAATCAGGCGCGACTGTGCCGCTGCAGCAAAACATGCTCACAACCGCACCACTAGCCATGGACTTACCGTTGTTGCAAGCACCACCGCCTGGTGACTTGTCATTTTATTTTATTTAATAGCAGAGAGAATTGAAAAACACATTATACAAAATATGGAACTCCAAGGGTACTTTCAGCTTTTGCACGATAAAAAAAAATCAATCAAATTTTCAGTGGAAATTAATTAGGTTTAAGAGAATTGAAAAATAGTAAATTGAGGAAAAGAGATGGAGGCAGATCCTTTATTGTGATAATGGTATAATGATAAGTAATAAAGTGATTATGAGTTGATAATGTTCCTACGAGAACTCCGACGTGACCTTCTCTTCTTGTTCCCAAATCAAGTCAAGCTCATCTTTTGTGTTTTGTTCCTAATTCTCGACTGTCCAACTCCCTCCTTTTGAAATATAGCCCCCTGATTTAGTCCCATTCATTATTTTTTTATCTACTTTTTTGATCATATTTTCTGAAAAAAAATAAAATAAATTGCCCTTAAAAAATGTAAAAGTTGTGGAATTTAAACTTATATAGATAAGTTATTAATTTATCCAATTACAAAAGTAGATCGTTTTATGTTACCAAAAAGCCTTTTGATTTGATTCTCCAGTTAAGCATCCTTGTTTGAATTGTCTCATTGAATTTGAAAACATTTCTAAAATTTAGTGGACGACACGACGTCGTTTGTGTCTCTTTCTATCTCTTCCTATATTCTGATCTTATCTTTTGCATGGTTGTTACTTGTTACACTGCGGTATTTCAGACAAATTCCATTTATATTCACACCATACCCAAAACTTTGGACTCATGCATTATTATTTATTAAGCCCCCGTTTGGTATAGATTAAAATTAAAATTTTAGTAGATTTTGATAAAAGTTGATATAATTTGTGGTTGAAAAATTGTGGACTGCATGAAAATGTGTGGTTAAAATTAATTGCTGACTTTGACTTGAGCTTAAAATCAGATTTTAATTCGAACCGAACAGGAGCTAAGTATAGAGACTAAAATCAAATTTTTGATAAAAATTGATGAAATGTGTAATTGAAAAGTTACAGATCTTATAAAATAATTGTTAACTTTAACTCGGATAAAAATTTATATTATCATTTTTATGAAACGGGGGCTAAGTATAGTGGTAAGTGGGTCCCTTCTTTTCCTGCCCTCAAGCTAGACTTTAGTGGTCCTTAGAGTTGAAATATATTACTCAGTACTCATCAGAAGCGTGCATTGACTCTCCTCTACTAGGGTGGGTCCACCGCATCGATCAATTATAAGTTTCAAAACTATTTAACTTATATTTAAATTTTCAATTTAAATATTTTAGTTGGTACTAATAAAAATACACAATAAATTAATAATCTCTATTGAGTAAAATTTTTTATTGGTTCCAGTTTGGAATAAGTTAATTTTTTTTATAAAAACACATTTAAAAAATTTATTTAGATCCCACAAAATACATAAATTAATAATTTTTTTGAACATAATGCGTATGATTCAATCGTGAAATCTTGAGAGAAATGAAATTCTCGAGTTTGTTGTTAAATAATTACGATAGTCTAGTTAAACATGTTAGAGAAATACTTTTATGTTTTCTTCTTAGAAAAATTATTGATACGGTGGCGTGAATCTACTAGTTTATTAAAAATAAAATTACAATATAATCCGCATAAGAGGAACCAAATGTTTAATATTTGAGTATTGAGAATTAGAAACTATAATTTATATCATTAAAAGCAATAAAATCATGATAAAGAAATTAAAACACAAAATAATATACTAAATTTATAAAAGTTCGCCTCAGTATAAAACTATTTCCTCATCCGTGCTCCAATAATTCATTATAATGAAAAGAAATTTATAAGAGAAAATTGAATATTCTATCTTCTCTACCACCACCACTCCCCTCTCTCTTTGATGATAATGCAAAACTGTGTTGACTTCGCTATACTCCACCATTTAAGACCAAGAAGGATACTCTGCCCATGCACAGTAAAACTACTCATATTGAGAAGGTCATTTTGATATCATATCAACCTTCTTTTTGTCTTCACATATTTAAGCTACGTTGGATCATTATTTGATGAGAATCTAAGGTCTAAGTTATGTGCACCTCTCATACAATATCAACTTGCATGTGCAGGAATAATGAATTGGTCCATACAAGACAAAAATAATGAATAAAAGAAGATATTTTTTTTTTCCTTTTTATCCTAAGTAGTAGTGTTCAATTTGTGTATCAAAAACAGCCTAAATTTTGAATCTCTTGATGCTCAATATTTGAGGGGAAGAAAAAAATTTCATTGCCCAAACTCTAGGTTCATCAGGATATATTTATATGTACACGTACATGCTTAATGAGCAAACGTTGCTTTTGTTATATGTGAGCCATAATAGACTATGTTGAAAAATATGAATTGTGAGTCGCTCATGTGGGGTGACCTAATCCATAAAATATCAAAATGATTGGAAGGGGTGGTTTGAATTTAGAATTTAAACGTACAATGATGGTAGTGTGAATTTCACACATTTTAGCCTCCAACATTTTGGTCTAACGTTTGAGAAAAAAAATGATGGTAAGAAATGTGTGAAATTCGCATGGAAAATCACACATAAAATGAAAAGCACCTAAAATCTCATTTTTGGCATAGAAACTCACAAAATTAGGCACTTAGGTTGTGCATTATAATCTCATTCCACTGTGATTGAGAGTGGGACCATTGGAATGCTAGAAAATGCAGAATTTGACTTTGGAAGCAAAGTGATTCAAGCACACAAAAAGATCTTGTAATTCATCAACTCAAGTAAACATCTTGACCTGAAATTTCATGTTTATGAATGTTGTGAATTCCTACTGGCTACGATGCCCAATTTGAAGGGAAGATGTCCTACGTATAAGAAGATTTAAAAAAAAAAAAAAAGAGATTTGTCAAGTATTTTAATACTCAACAATTGCGACTATACCTTTAGATATATCTTTTAGCACTCTGTCAACGATAAATGATAATAAATTAAAATTATTGGTGATATGGTGCACTCGTGAATGTACATGGACGTGCATGTTCGTGTGCAGGAGAGGGAGAGGGAGAGGGAGAGGGGGAGAGAGAGAGAGAGAGAGAGAGGCATTGTTGAGCTCACACAAAAGTATAAATGGGATATTCAACGTCAGAC
>CAIGRP010073988.1:0-10166 GCA_903798385.1 Fraxinus cuspidata | reverse complement strand
TTCATTCCTGGCTCCGCCCCTGGAAACAACCCTTTCCTGTACGTAACTTAGCCCCCCTTTTTTTTTTACTTTATCTACATCGACGAACATAAATTATTTACTGCAGTTCCAATTTTAGCATGCAAAAAAGATTTACTGCTGAGCTGTCTCATGTGACCTAACTTTGCAATCACCCCAAAGTCCAATGCACCAAAGTAATGGAATTTTTATGCTTTAACAAAAGCAAAGCAATTCTTTATTTAGACAAACAATCTTATCTTTATCCCATCTGATAAAAAACTAAGGCCCTAAAATAAGCCAAAGTTCAGCAAAAATTTCAAACAATTGGAAGATGATGCATCTATGAACACTGAATTTTCTGAAAATTCAATTGAACAGTCAATCATGTATCGAAATTAGGAATTCAGCAAAAAAAAAAAAAGTAAAATACTTTCGGTTGACTAGGACCGTACCAATAATTATCATGTAAACAACAAGCATGCCAACATTGTTGATGACAATACAGAGCTGGAGAAGATTCCGACCAGCTCCGGAGAAGGTGTCGCCGGCGAGGCCGGCATACGAGGTGGTCTTGGAGGCCGCAGTGAACCGGAGGATCATCTCTAACGATTTTTCCGTCAGTATTCCGGCCAACACAATCACGGTCAGCCCCGGGATCGTGCCCAATTGCTTTAGGGTAGCAGGAAGGGCCATAATCCCGGCGCCGACAATGGTGGTGGATAGGTTGAAAACCGCGCCGAAAAACGTTGCACCGATGAAGTCTCGGCCGTGGTCCTTAGGGAGGAGGGGCGTGACTCTCGGACTTCGGCGGTGCTTCCGGTCGACGAAGGTCATTTTCGTGATTTTGAGAGAGATGAAAAAATTTTAGAGACTTTTCTATGGATTGAAAGGACGGAAATACTTATGGTGCATTAGGCGGGAACCAACGTGGACACCTATTCTAAGATGTCTGTATCTTCTGACACGTGGATATCAAATTTACTTGCTTAGCGATTGGAGAAAATAATAAAATAATTAATCATTTAAAAAATAATGTATTTTAATTAGTGATATGATAATGAATATTGAAAAATGTGTGATTGTAACGAGTTTTGAAAGAATATATTTTGAAAGAATATGTATCAAATAAAGTTTTATAAAAATATGGGAAATCTTTCTAACAACCCACTCTTTTTGGCCAATGAAATTTGTTCTCCGTAAATTTTAGTATTAAAGATAATGGGGGTTATATGGCAATCACAATTTTTATTTAATATACAATATTTTAATTGCAGTTATTTCTCAATTTTTGTTCATTGTAGCAATTATCTCTATGTTTTTCGTCAAATTCTTATTTTCAACATTCCATTAATTAATACATTTCGTTTTTTATGATAATTTATATTAAAATATTTTATTTTCATACTTTGAAACGAGGGAAAAATATTTTTTTCAGTTTTTATTTATTTATTAAATAATATAATGAAAAAATAAGTTGTTTTAAGTTATTTCAACGGACTTTTTGACATAAAACTATTATTAAATACAAAATGTGTTAATTAATGACAAGTTTGAGGATAAGAATGACCTAAAAAACGTTAGGAATATAAGTGCTATAATGAGCAAATATTAAACCTTAAGTACAATTAAAATGTGGTACAAAAAATAAAAATTGTGGTGTAAATATAATCACCCTAAAAATAATTATTTGATAATGAAAAGATGACCATAGTGTCCTTTTATTAACTTGTCTATAGTAACAAAAACGCTTAGAAGTTAAGAGCCTCTTCTCTTTGCCATTTTCAAGTAGTTTTCTGTTTTCGATTTTCCAAGACAGTGAAAACGTGTTTTTGAAAACAAGTTTAAAATTTACAAAGAAAATCCAAAACGACAATCGTTTTGAGTGTTTTCAGTTATAATCAAGTCAAAATTTTCAAAACTTTTTTTTTTTGTGTTTTCAAAACAATTTTTCAAAATGTCAAAGAGAACACATTTTCAACAATCTCAAAATGGACACTCAAAACAGAAAACTCTTGCGTTTTTGAAAGCAAGTTTAAAATTTACAAAGAAAACACAAAACGACAAATTTGTCGTTTTGGGTGCTTACAATTATAACTTGGCCAAAATTTTCAAAACGCATTTTTGTTGTTTTCAGTTACTATCACCCCCAACCACCACCATTGCCACCTGCAAAACACTGCCAACTGCCACCTCCGCCCTAACATCACCCCAACCACCACCATCACAGGAATCACCACCACAGCCACAACATCACCCCAACCAACACCACCGTCGTCAGAACCAACACCACACAATAGTTGAAATTGGACTTGACCTATGGTTGGGTTAGGTGCGCCAGAGGGAAAGGAAGGTGACCCATGTGGTCTGCGACCATGGGTTGAACGGATGTCGTCGGAATCACAGATTTCTTCGGGGCTGTGCGAAATGGGATCGTGACCTTCATTTCGATTAATTGTTGTTTAGACTAAATTGAGGATTGTTTCTCAGTCGCCTAGAGGTGGATAGTCGACCAGTGGTGGTCCGTGATGAAGATGATGGCCGGAGGATGGGGTTTCGGTAGGTTACAAAGTGGAGGGGAGAAAAGAGAGAGATGTATGAGAAAATTTAGAGGAGAAGGGATTTTTTATTTTTCAAAATAATTTTTAAAAATGGTAAAAAGAACACGTTTTCAACAATCTCAAAATGGACACTCAAAACACAAAATCCAAAATGAATTCAAAACTAAAAACACAAAATTGAAATACGAAGAGAATTGTCCGTAAAATTCTTATGAAAAGAAATACTTAGTTTCATGTTCATGTCCACATTATTCGACATTTGTGAAAAATAAAAGATGAAGAATTTGGTGATAGTTTTAGAGAAATGAAGAAACCACTTATTGAGCATGATAGGATAAAAAAAACAATCATTTTGGGCTTAGGACAATTTGACTCTCTTGTCCAAGTTGTTGCTTCAGTATACCACTGATCTGTGGTTTATATCAAAATTCACAATGTGGATGGGAAGTATAAACACATAGCAAAAGTAGCTTTAATAGGAGGACAAATAAATACAATGAAAATGGTTGGCAAATAGAGTCAAGGAATTTGATCTTATATTGATATCAATGCATTTTCATTATTTTTAATCAAGATATTATGAATTTTTATTGCAATTAAATTAAGTGTTCTTGTTCTGTGCTATGCAGATGACTTTTCATGTAATTCAGATGTTTAACAATCAATTCCAATTCTAAAAAAAAGCATATGCCATGTACTTGGTGTTGCACGTTGGCTCAGATACTTTTCCCTGGTCTTCAAGCTGTTGAGAGAGGAAGACACTGAAATATGGGGGAGGGGTGGGAACCATATGACAGAGGATGCTGATTGTACATGCAAGACTTTGGTGCATAGAAGCTAGTTCATTTTGGCTGACATTAAATTTCCCTTTTCCTGAAGGCCAAAATCATTCTATCTTGTTTGGATTGCTTGTCTCCAAAGTATCTCAATATTACCTTTCCTAAATAACTGGCTAGAGTGTCGGCTGATGGCTTCGTGATTTTCACAGGTGACAAAAATTATCGTTGACAATAGAAATCAGACCAACAAATTCCTCTCCCTTAATCAGGATATTTACCTCCAAAATTACTAATTTTTACGGTCAAATCAGAGTATGAAGAGAAATGATTATTTAAGAGGGAGATATTTAAATTTGCAAGGCCGTTCTTCTCTTAAACAGGAGTATTTATAGATTTCTCCCAAGATTCTGGGGGACCGTTGGGTGATTTATGAAAAATGACAGAAGCGATCCCTTATTGGCTAGCTTATAACTAATTTTGTTACATGTTTTACTCATTTGTTTACTTATCTTGCATTCATTGGCTTTGGAGTCACATTTTAAACACTTGCCCACGTGTACCTCAATAACGATTTTTAGCCAACCTGAATGGGGGAATGACTCGCCTACACTATGTGAGCCCTATTATGTTCTTGCTCCTTGCCATACTTATGGTTTGCCGAATATGAACTCGTGGAATTGATTCTTTGATTCAACAAATAGTCCCTGAAGTTTGATTTTATTATTCATATTAAATCTAGGACTTACCATATGTTTATTAATGTGTGAGCTTATCATTGTTTGCACATATATCCTAAGAGAAATTCTTGAATATTACTGAAAAAGGACTTGAGTGAAATTTGGGATCTCTTTGGTGTCCCTGATGACATAGAGTTGATTTGTCCTAGATAATTTCAAATTGCAGACTGCCCTTCTCATGACTGTATAGTTATTTACAAATATTCTATGGATATGGGGCTTAGAGTTCCCTTTCATCATTTTTCGTAATGTTCCTTCATTTTTTAATTTCACTCTTATTCAACTTACTCTAAATGGATGGGCTCATATAGTGGGGTAATTTTTGCTATAGAAAACTACGGGTTTTGGGAGAGTTTTCACTAGACATTTTTCAATCCATTTACTATCCCGAGAAGGCAGAAAATAAAGCGAATCCATATAAAGGGTACTACTATATTTTCCCTCCTCTATGCTCGCAGCTTGTCATCATTTCCAATAAAGTGCATAACTGGAAAGCGGGTTTTTTCTTTGTTCGCAGTAATTGGGGGCTTCAACATAATGATTCCCATCCTTCTTTGATTATGCCTCGATTTTATGGCGAATATAGTAAGTGTTTTTCCTTCGCTCATTTTTTGCTTTTTATCTTAAAAGTCGTCTTATTTGACTATATTGGTGTAGATAAACAACTGGCTCACCTTTGCGGTCAAGCTCTGAACGAGCTTTGTGGTTTGATAGCACATATTCTTAATTTTAAGTTCTGAGGCTTGGGAAGTTGAGAGATTGGTCCACCCTTCCAATCCAAAATTTCACGACATTGGCATCCAAGTCACTATAGCTAAGAGAGTATTTATTTTAAAGAATATTTCTTATATTTGGATAATATCAATTTTTTTTAGTGTGAACTGACTTTAGTGCTACACTTGCGGCGGCCTCTATGCTTCAGAAAATCGTCGTACCTCTCCCTTCTAAAAAATTGGTTCCTGAAGGTTCTAGGAGTTCTAGGGTTATGCCTTCATGAGCGGTCAAGGTTTCAATCAGGTGACCTCTGTCAAAATTCTCTGTTGCTAAAGCTTTAGGATTATTGTCTATGGAGTCCATATCCCTCACTTCGTTGGGTTCAATTAGCGATCCCAAAGGGAAAAAAAATGCCTGGTCCGAACCAATCATGGATCCTAAAGTATCTTATTCTCCCGGGGGGTTTACCCCGAGTTCTAAGTCTTTATTCATCCCTCGCTGCAACGATGAATTAGATGCGGGAGGTTTTGTCAGTGCGTTCTCCCTTCGTTTTCCGGACAACGAAGTCCGTATATGCTTATTTTACCATTGTTGGGAAAAACTTGCGGAGGAGCTTACTCCTACTAAAAGGGAAAAATTGATTGACGCTAACCTTATGTAAGCTGTTGTCCAGCATCAAGACCAACAGTTCAAGTATGAGGCTAGTGTTTCGCGAGCGGTTGGCCTGGATAAAAAGGTGGCTTTTTAGAAAAGAGGTGTGATACTCTTCAAAAGAAACTAGGGAAGGCCGAGAGTGAGCAAGCCAAGTACAAAGAAATGAGTAAAAGTGTTGAAGCTTTTGCTGTGAGTGAGGTTTCCTTGGTGGTTGATGCTAAGAATATCTTTTCGGATATGGGAGTAACCAAGGAAGATCATGCAACCTATGTTGCTAAAGCTGAACATGACATTTCTCGTCTTAGAAAGGAGTTCCAATTAACCACTCTACCTTATGATATTCATCCATTGGCCTCTGGGGCTCTGGATGCTTCGTCCACTCCTACTGACCCTTCATACCCTAGGGATTTTCAAGCTATTCATTCAAGTGGGATTGTGGTTACTATCCAGCTAGTTGACTTTTTACCCTTGCTCACCATTTTCTTTATGAAGTGATGGTGCCCTCTAGGGGTGAAGTTCAAGTTAACCAAGACAATCCAACTTTGGGAATCTCTAGACCTTTGTTAATTTAGAGAGAGAGCTTATTTTTGTCTCTTCTTTAGTGATAGCTCATTTCCTTTTTGTATAAAGTTGCTCGTTTGGTAATCTATTTAGATTCGCATCGGCTTACTCGTTTGATATTAGTTACACTTTGCGAAAATACTTTTAAGATACTGTGGATCAACAATATATGAAATTTTATTAATCATTCTTAGTGTCAATATAAAGGACGAAAGATTATTACCATGTTCTTTTCCACGTATTCTCACTACATTAATACTTTGCGCGAATTCAGTTTGTCATGACATCAACATCCGACGTAGGCGGACGTGATCTCGTCCTTAGTGACTGGGTTTCTTTAGGTGACCATCGGTTCACATGTTTCTTTGGCTGAAAAAGTCTCGCCTTTGATTTCAAAATTCCATTTGTGGGATAAGCCTTGCCTTTTATTTCAAAATGGGCGAAAAGAGGCATGCCTTTTGTTTTTTTTTAAAAAAAAATAACTAGATGGACCTCGCCTTTTGTTAATTGTACTCATTTTGTTGACCTTATTTTAAGGTCTAGCATTGTTTCAATTGTTTCTTCCTTTAGTACTGGCGAAGTTATCCTCACTTGCAGGCAGGTTTTTCAACGTACCATTCACAACATTAGATATTTGCTTTCCTAAAGAGAGTTTTTCAAGCAAGTATTTCCTTATTTTGATTATTCTATTTCTTTATCCAAATTAATTGTTAGGATGATTTGTTCCTTTGGAATCAAATCCTCTTTATCGAAATTAGCTGAGATATTCAGCTATGAGTGCCCTAGGGCAACTGACCCTACATTGGGTTAAAAACATTTCCAGATGGAATATTCATGGAGTTTATTTCTAAAGGATGACCAAGGCCATGGCGAACATATCCTTGACGTATCGCACTGGGGATATAAGATTACCTCTGATCCATTACTTTTTTAGTGTGGGCTCCCTAAATGCTTGGGAATATGTTTGGTTCATGATCCTCATACATTCTCCTGCATAAGAGACTTTGATTAAAATATTAATTTCTCTCGCTAAAGGTTGGGGATCGCAACATTGATCACAGCTTGCGATGAGTCTGCACACCTTCGTTGCATTTTCTTATCCCATTTTCTCACTGGACATGGAGGCTTCTGACTCCTTGGTGCCATAGACACGTTCTTCTGCACGTTCTACATCCTAGCCATTTTGAGCATTTCAAAGCATTCGTCAGTATCCTCGCCGACGATCATTTCAGTTTTGAAACGTGTGAAATAACTCTTGAGGGATTCGACCACTCTTTGTTTTCCACTATCTAATCTCATGGTTGATGTCTGTTTATAGAATGTTTCTATGATTGCTTGTTTCCATGGTAGTCAATTGCTGATTGAGTCAATAGTAACTAGTACCTCAGACCTTCCTTTTCATCATACCACTTCGTTTGGGTGAATATTATCAAAATTGCTACAATTTTTTGCTTTTCGATTTTCCTAATGATTGTGCTGGTTGTACTTCTAGTCATGAGAGTTTCTCCTCTGGCCATTTTCATCATGTCAACTCGCCCTTGGATTCTCATACTTTGCATGCAAATATGCATTCTCTCCCGCTAGTGCTTTGAGCCGTCCTCCATTTCCTGCACTATCTTTGCATTGCGCGTTCCTTTTCCATTGGAGATTGTGTCTAACCAAAAGAGACGTTGTCCTGAACTCTTGCCGGCGTTCTTTCTCATTTTCCATTTGGATTAGCGTCACTGCTGGCCAGATTATCACCATATTCTTCTGTTTCAACCTCCATCACTTTTATTTCTTCTGGATCTGTTTTCATTTAGCTCATCTTTTCAGATATGAAGGATTTTCCAGCCACAACAGATAATTTCATGGTTTACTTTACTCAATTTTCCCACAGTCAACGCCAATTTGTTGATGATAGAAATTTGATCAATAAATTTCTCTTACCTAACCAAGATTTTCACTTCCTAAACTTACTAATTTTCATGCTCAAATCGGAGCATTGAGAGAAATGACTAACTGGGAGGGAGATATTTAAATTTACATGTTCTTTCTTCTCTTAGGTGTGAGTACTTATAGATTTCGTAAGGCTTTGGGGACAATTGGGTAATTTAGGAAAAATGACAGATAACGACCCTTTATTGGCTAACTTGTAACTGTTTCAGTTACACTATAACATTTTACTCATTAGTTTACGTGTCTTTCATTAATTGGTTTAGAAGTCCCATTTTAAACACTTGCCCACATTTACCTCAATAATGGCTTTAGTCAACCTGGATGGGGAGACTGACTCGCCTACATTATGCTAGCCCTTTTATGTTCTTGCCCCTCGCCTTACTTATGGTTCGCCATATAAGAACTCGCGGAATTGAATCTTTAATTCAATAGTTATGCCATAGTTTTATAAATTTTGGAGTTTTATTATGAAATTATTTTTAGAACTTAAAACGCAACCTGCCTTCCGCATAATAATGATGAGATGACCTAATTATATGCTCTTTATTTCATATTTTAGAGTATATTATATCTTTTTGGTAGTCATCACAATTTATTGTTCATAATGCAACGGTTCGATAATCATTATTTAAAAACCATTTTTTCTACATACTTATTTTTAATTATTCATTCGTACACTAAAATATTCTGTATGTAAACTCAAAATATTTTCCTACTTTTAATCATACATTTTCTTAAAAATTACTACTTAAAACAATTTTTTCCCAAATAATGTCCATCAAACATGGCGTATTAGTATGATTGTTAGTCTTCTTTCAAAGTTAGTTGTTTTTTTTTATTAAGATAATTATCTTAAAAAGATAAAAAAGGCATGGTTAATGATATCAGAATTTTTTTTTGTTTATGAAGCCAATTAGTCACGATTCCTCCTTTTAGACATGAAATATCAGGCATTGAACATTTTAAAAAATAAAATAAAAAGAACAGAAACATGAATTAGAGAATGATGGAATTAAGAGTATACATCCATGAAAACTTTTATTTTCTTTTTATTATGCAGACAAAAAGTAAGGATGACTATTTGTTTAGTTATCAGGGCCAACCCTTAGAATTTTGAAGTACAAAGTTACAAAATATTATGAGAACTCAAAATATAAATTTTTTAGAAGCGTAGTAATTAATTTAGCATCAATCATTGCCGATTCAAACACAAATTCTCGTTATGAGGAACATTATGCCTATGACACTCACTGATCTTTTAATTAGTCAAAAATAATTCTCGCATTCAAGAAATAGAACTAAAACCTTCTAAAAACTAGTGAGATATATGAGTACTAATTACCATTTATTACTTAGAATGCCCTATATTTAAAAAGTTAAAAAACAAAAAAATTCGAAAGCAGCAATCAAATCTAAAGAACAACAATTAACCTTGAATACAATTTTTTAAAACAATCATTATTGGGGTAGTGAGACAGTCTTTTGCTTTATTTTCACTAGTATATCTTCAAGAAAATATTTAATGGAAGAAAATTTCATAATTGTTTTTGTATAAAAAAGTCATTTTAGACTGTTAATTTTTTTTTTGAGGCCCCTCACATATGAGGTCCAACTGTCCAAGACCACTGCTTAGGTAGCCTCGGCTAGAATTGGGTATGAGTTATGCCATAATTTGCTTTGATTGTTGACTCGTTGCAGAACCCATTTGTGCTTGGAAAGGTTTTTGGTCTTCTTATACTTTTGTAAAAAGAAATTAAATAATAGAGAAGTAAGTTATTTTGTTGGCAAAAATTATCTTTCACACCACAAGTCTTCAAATTTACTTTTAGAAAAACAAATTGCCCAAAACTTGGTTTACTTTTTCTATTTGCATCCCATGTCTACATAGGAGGCATACCAGAGCTAGGAAGTTGAGGTGTTGTCATCTATTTTCCTCTTGATTCTCGTTGGGACTTAAAACTTTCTTTAAGTCTGAAATTAATACAGAATTTCAGGGAGTACAGAATGCACTGGCAGAATTGTTTTGGAGGAGAAGACATATTATAATCAGCAAAAGAAATTAACCAACAGAAGAAGAACAGAAATTTTGGAACAGGAAGAATGTATTCCTCAACTTTGATTTATCCACAAAGCTTTATATGATTTACAATATGAAATCATCAGAAGAATTTCCACAGATTTACAAGAGTTCACTACTCTATCTCATCTCACTTTCTCTCTCGAAT
>CAIGRP010073987.1:0-12600 GCA_903798385.1 Fraxinus cuspidata | reverse complement strand
ATATTTGGTATGTATTATTTAATTTTTTTGAATTATTGATTTTTTATACAATGATTAAAAATTAAAATAAAATTGAAAATAAAAACGTTTTTTTACGCCTAAGCTTCACCTAGACTTGTAAAGCTTGAAACTTGACCTCCACGCTTTACCCTTTTTAGAACACTGATTATGCACGCTGTCGGGGTTTCTCTCTCTCACCCCGTGTTTTCCTTCTATTTTGCCTTATAATTGAAAAAAAAAATGTGTTCCATCAATTATTAGTATAATTGATGCCTCGAATCAAGTGGACTACGATTGAACATGTAATTGTTGGATAAATTAGAGTGCATAATTATATTCCATTAATAAAATATACGTACATGTAAATACTAGAGTGATAACTTCCCGAAATCATGATATGTTCGTAATAATGACTCAATCATGACTTACTCGAACATAGAAAATGCAAAAATCAAAGGACATGAAATGAAGTGAGGTATGCGGATGTAAATTTCCTTCAGACGAATTTCGTTGCATGCACTGGTGCTAACAAGGTCTAATGGACGTCTATCTTTCAAGATACGACGCTTTTTTTTTAAAATTAATATAATACAATATTAATTTTGTTGGGCGAACTAACGCTTGACTATATGCGAATGTAAATTTTCTTCAGACGAATTTCGTTTCCTGCACTCGTGCTAACAAGGCCTAATCGACGTCAATTTTCAAGATACGACGCTTTTTTAAGAATTAATATAGTACAATATTAATTTTGTCGGGCAAACTAACGCTTGATTGTACTTTTCTAAAAGGGAAGATATTGAATACTAAATATCGAACACGAAACTTGATAATAATATATGAATTATTTGGACAGAATTAAGAGAGAAAGAATTGAAATCAATTATTTTGAATTGATTTGGAGTGAAAAAAATAGAATTAAGAGGATCCTATTTATATATTTTCACGTGTCTCTTTGAATAGTTGCATTTTTGGTATAAATTAATTCCCACCATTAGATCACACAATTTCAAGATTGATAGTCTAGATTGCACCTCATCCAAATGTCGTGACTCTTTATTTTGCACATTTTGCACTTAAAGAGTCGCACACAATCTTTGCACATATTGGAGATTTTTTAAATTCACGTATTTCAATCTTTATATACTCAAGAATTCCAACAGTAATAAATCTGGATGATTGACAAAGAATTTAATCAATTATTCATGATGGCAGTGGGGGCGAGAATGGGACCAAAATCCTTTCCCCAACTCGCGGATGGTATTAATCATGTCCTCGTCCTTATTCCCGTCTTGATTAATAAAATTAATTATTATTATTATATTTATGTATAGAAAAAGTATAATGTAATCATTTTTTCAAGTTTTAAATTTTATTAACATTTAAATTTAAAAAGTTATAATCGGAGACGGGGAATGAGATCCTTGGCCTGAACCCGTTGCTATTGGCCTATTGCTATTCTATCAATTGTTCGTTCGGTACATTACTATTTTTATTACTCCTCACCTTAGTGGCTCATAGAAATTATGTCACGTGGCTTTCAGCAAGAAAGTCAAGCGAAGACCCCTGGAGCCAAAACACGAAGAAGGCTTGCGAGGTCGATGTCCTTATACTACCGGGCCGACGTCCTCAAAATGCAAGGACGAGGTCCAGGTTGAGGCACTACCTTCAAGGCGAAGCTGCCTAAGGAAATACGAGGAGTCGAGGCCCTAAACTCTTATGAGGCTCGCCAAACTGATGATGTTCTTCAAGATTTGAAGATCTCTCTGAAGTGATTGATATAACACTTGTAATAAAGTTGTCAGTATATCAGTCTATTGTATAGGGCGGCGTCTTATCAATGTAATAATTGTATGAATAGACAATGATATGATGTGCCAATTAAAAAGATAAGATCACGTGGTCCTGATCCAATGACATCACATCGGCCACTGTAGTATAAATAAGGTCTTCTTGTAACTTAAAAGGGGGATTATGGATTGAGACTTGGACAATCGTTTATTCGAAATATACACTTGAACCCTAGAGAATTTAGTATGAACACTTGATGGAATGCTTCTTTTTGTATCATTTGCGTGTTTATCGAACGTAAACTCCAATACACAATATAGTAGCCTCTATATACACTTCATCCTTCCACATATTCCGATTTTGGTTGTTACATAGATTAGTTTGATCTCAACCCGGCAATCGTTGTTAGTGCGATTGCTCTCGTTCCGACCGTCGGGGCTCGAACATTTTGTCTCTTGCCTCAAAGTGTCTCCCGCGTCCATTTCCTTTTCACCACCGACGTTATCCCGATAGGAACGCGTTGAAACCGTACTTGATTTGGAGCGAGTGGACCCGACATCTATTGGCTCATTTTTTTGGTCACCAATTTCCCTTAGTCATCCTTGATTCTTATAATTTGTTTTTAATTCCTTTTTCACTTTCTTTTTACCTTATTTTTTAATAATAGTCGTCGTGCTACAAATTGATTGCTTAATGTTAGTGTATTTTGAGTGAATAAATTTATTTTGCATGGTAACATCATTAATTTGGAATCAACGATGTTGTGATCATCGTTGCGTTCTTTCTCTTTCGCCACTATAACAATTTTTTGGGCTCGACCACGTAGTTTGAGCACTAAGCTCAATTTTGGGAGTCTAAATCACGCAATAGATATCGGCACAATCGTAGCTTTCTACTATGCCAATATTTGGGAATCACAAAAAAAAAAAAAATTTAAACTGATAAGAAATAGAAAATAGAAAAAAGTGCAAATACAAAACACGAAGACTAATATAGTTCGGCAATTATTCCTACATCTATAAACCCACACCAATATATATCACTATTTCAATGAAACAAAGAGAAAATACAAACATATACTAGGTAGAGGGTATAATGATCGATAAAGATGGATAATAGTCTTTGAATTTTTATTTAAAAGAATGTAATTTTCACTATCAACCTCTATTATATGCCTAATTCGATGCACCAAAAGTAGACTTAATGATGCACGTGATTATTGGGATCTGCTGCCGGAGAAGGATTGCCTCCGGGTGGAAGCTCCCTGTTACCGCGGTGGGGAGAACCTTCTGTCATATTGAAGATGCCATGAATTAAATCACTATCAAAAGATAAGGGAAAATTTGGGGAAGACATTGAATAAACATGCTCGTGAAGGTCAAGAAAGTGGTTTCAACTTGTAAAATTTGAGGCGTGTATTATTTGAACCTGACCTTGAGTCGTCCCATCGAAGTTTGTTACTCTAGCTTGGCCGAATAAACATCTCGAGTTTATCATTAACATAATGAAGGTCATAATGAGAGCATAGAGAACAGCACGCTTGTAGAGATTAAGCCTCATTCTTGTGGGATGTGCTCTTGCAATCTATACCTATTGGCTATAGGGTTTTGCAATGAGGTTTTATATGCAATGAGGTCTTTCATCTATGAAGCGGTCAAATTTCTCCCTCACAAGTCACAAAGACAAACTCATTGAATAAGTCCATGTACATTATCTTATTATGGTAGATAATGGAAGAAGAAATTTGTGCTGACCAAAAATGATGGACCTGACCAATCTGAGGTCGATAAATAAAAAATAAAATAAAATCATGCACTTTTCAATCTACAAGGGTTTATAATTTTAATTTTTGTTGCATCTCATCCTACGATACAGATCACATGACAATCGGCTAGGAAAGACGCAAAATGTCACGCAAGGTCCACACTTTGATTGCAAGCTTGTTTTCTGTCTACAAAATCGACACCCATATTTTCATCCATTGCGTTTCTTCCATACCCAAAGTATCTTCTTCACTAATTTATTTGAGCGTCGGAGTGCAACGACTATCGCACCTTGTTGGAGCTACGGTCACAAGCAATTTTATGTGGTTATTCAAGTGTACATGTAAGTTGTAATATACGCGTGAATGAAAGAGGAATTGGGATTTGTCGACCATGTCTCCCGCTAGACTTCGAGATCAACAATTTCGATAGCTAATAAATAGTATGTTTTGTTCCAATATGGATTTCGATAGGAAATAATAATATTTCCCGTTTCGATTTGCTTCCTAGTTAGAGGAAACAAGATATGGAGTGCTTTTCATTCTGATTTTTAATTGTAATCCAAATTTGAATTCTGAGAGAAAATAATAACAATGTCAACATACGTTTTAATAGTTCAAATTGAATGCTGTTTGACTGTGGATGAGACTTTTTCTTCTTGACCATCCTCCAACGACTCACCAATATCGTGTTGAAAAAATGCTGGAAAAATTACATTCAAACCTCAAATCCCACTTTAATTATCGACTAAAATCCCTTAAAAGCACTTCTCATTTTCATTAAACCAGCTCTAATCCTATTATTTCATCCTTTTCAAGTTCTCCTTCCACGTTATTAATCAAATCCAAATACCTAAACAAGCCCGGTATGATTGAAAATTCAAATATTGTGGTATATATATATATATACAGTTTTCTCAGCCTAACACAAAAGCCATCTGTAGATGGGGTGGATAATTTAGGGCCCGATTGGCAGACTTCTACTTCTTGGAGAAGAGTTTCTCGAGAAAGCTATCTTAAGTCAATCTTCTAATTACTTCGAGAAAGTTTTTCAAACATATTCAAAAGCGATTTCTTAATCTCAGAATTAGTTTTTGACTTTTCAAAAGCCATGACAAAAGAATATACTTGCTCCTAAGACTAGCACAATGTTGTTGGTTCTCACTCGTGCTGAAAAAAGCAATTAAAAACTCGCAGTAGAAGATAATTAATCGCGTTGTTTACATAGTTTTACAAAAAAACAGGGCAAACCCCTAGTCCAACAGGAAGAAATAAACAACCAAGAACAAATAGGCAATCATAGCAAGTCTCTCAGTGTGGTTCTCACATCTGCAGCCTTTTCCTCCTGAACAATAGAGAACGTGTTAGTCAATTGATTTTTGCGATAAGAAAGATACCAAATTAAGCATTAGTCGAACCTACCAAACACGTCATAATTACGTTACCTGTTTGTCAATATTTCCTTCTTCACACTGATCAAGTGGCCTCCCTCTTTCATCATACAGTATAAGGCCACTAAATCGTGGCAGCTCACACTTTTCACCCATGAGTATTGGCCTTTGCCACACAGGTGAAGTTGAATTATGACTCTGCCACCCGGAATCTCCTGCACAACTTCCTCTTACAAGCAATGGTGTAGGCCTCTCTCTTTCATTCCCCCTGAACTGCACGTCCCACTTGCTCGCCCCGCTCCACCGCACCGAGCTCATCAACGCTTTCTTCACCGAGCCCCGCCCCGGCCGTGGCGGCTCAGCCCATGTTGTGGTGGTGGTTGATGCCTCAGTGTATGGTTCTTGATACACTGCTCCTTTCCTCCTACACCTCTTCATAGCAGCAGCTGTACAAAGACAGATCACTAGAAAACCAGTGCAAGCAAAAAATGCAACAGCCTTTTGTGTTGATACCTTGAATTTGTCTTCTATACTCCATAAAGCTTCCATGAATTCTGAAAATCTGTAACAATAGTGAAAAGGTGGTGTGTGGGAATTACGGGATAGCGTGAAGAAAATTGTCCGAACTTAGCATGCATGAATAAATTTCGTGTGAGGATATAACCGACAGTTGGGTTTGGATTCTCGTGTTCTTGTTATGTGGGACATGCAATAATTTCAATATTATTAGCCGTTGGCAATTACTCACCGTTAGAAGCTAATGAAAATCTTCACGAGATGTGCAAGAATGGTATAAAGAGTTATTGATAAGCACACAGCTGATGTGCGTGTGGATTTGTGATTTTATGAAAATCATTGGGCGAATTGTGACTCCATTTCCAAGCAAGAATTTCCATTTCCCTTTTGTTGAAGATACAAGTATAGGATCGTTCTCTTATTTATTTTGTTTGTTTAGCAAATGCGGTCTTGTTTCCAATCTTTTCATGATATTGACAATTGCTTTCACATCCTCTTTTTGACCTCGTCAAGCGAAAATTAGAGGGTGTTTGGTGGGGGTTAAAATTAGATTTTTAGTGAATTGTGATAGAGGTTTTTGACATGTGTGGTTGAAAAGATGTAGGACGGATGTGGTTAATATTGACTGTTTGACTTTGACTTAGATTAACATCAGATTTTAATCCGGCCCAAACAGGCCCTTAGACAGGTGACAATTTTGTCCCCCGCTTCAATTTTCATAGTAAAGATGCCTATTAGATGGTTTTATCTCAAACATACATTAAGCCCCTGTTTGGTTTGGATTAAAATTTAATTAAAATTTCAATTCAAAGTCAACAATTAATTTTAACCACACATTTAATAGGACCCACGACTTTTTAACCACACATTTTATCAACTTTTATCAAAATATACTAAAAATTTGATTTTAATCTCTACCAAACAATGGCTAAATTGAGGGAAAAAGATAATCTTCACATTCAAATAAACAAAAAAAATGGAAAAAGAAAAAACCACAAAAATATATAAACAAAAACTAAAAAAGAATAGGAAAAATATAAAATAAAAATAGACAACCCTCCAACCATCCTTGCTTGAATTTGCCACCACTTCAGGGAGATTGTCGACTTTGTCATAAACTTAATTTTGCAAAATTAATGAATGGCATTCAAGTTTACTGATTTATTCATCCCACAGCTTTTATGTACATTAGAATTGACAAATTGCTTAATCGGTTTATGATAAATATGAAAGGAGCAATCATGCATGAACAACAAATACTTATTTATATAAATTAATAATACAATGATTGTAAATTTACAGGGACCAATACTTCATAAACTAAATAAAAAAACTCTCCTCACTTGTACATCTCCTAACCAAACTAGACAAACTATGGGACACTGAATCTCTAGGTGATTAATGCACAAGATTCACATAATCTTCCTCACACCATCCCAGAATTCATAAACACTGTTCATCTTTGGTGCCCCTTGGTTATCCAAGTCGAAAGCTCCCTTGTCAAGATATCATTTCAGGTGATCCCTACTAAGTTGGTACAAACTGAACAGCAACTTCTCTGTGAGCAGCAGCCCCGGCTGCACTGAACTGAGATTGAGCTTGAAGCATTTTCACGTTTAAAGCAAGTTGACTGTTCAATAGGCCTGCCTTTGAGTGCGTTAGGTAGTACGTATTACTATTTAAGTCGACATTCATTCCTGGAGTTAATTTAGGAGGTAAAAGCTGATGAGGTTGCAATTTGTGCTCGATAGGAATATTCATGCCATTTGTTGATTTAACCGGCATGGATTGCTGAGATTCTTGTTTGCCTTGTGATGACTCCGTCTCAGTTTCAGTCCGATACTTCTCTTGATTCTTTGCCAAGTTAGTTGTAGAGAAGTGTGGAAAGACTGGTCTTGGAAGAGCAGCATTCTGAACTACTCTCCCCTTGTAGGCCTCCTTGATGTGATTGACATTCTCATATGGTAGAACTGGCCCTACCACTCTTCCCAGCTTGGCTGCACGAAAAATGGACGTGTTAATGAAAACGGAAAAACAACATATTTCAATATGAGTAAGATTCATGTTGCATAAACCAATTCATAGGCTGTTGTTTAGCATAAATATTTATATGATCCTCCTGTCCTCGAATAACATCCTATCCCCTCCCTCTCCTCTCTCACTGAACCTATGTGACCTCACTGAACATAATTTTATAAATTTTTTCCAACTATCCAAAAAGAAAATAGAAGAAAGTGCAGATGTTTGTTGGCCTCGTTCCACATGCTCAATTGCAATAATTAGTCTAGCTTCCATCAGTGATCAAAGACAATGCATGGGATTATAGTACCTTCTTAATCTCATATTACATGGTGGACTAGTAACAAGATCAGAAAAGGAGATTTTGCAGAAAATGTTTAATACCATTGGGCATATGTGGTGGTGGCTGTGAAACCTTTGAAACATTTCCAGACATGACCTCCGAAATAACTCCAGTGGCCATTTCTTTTGTATTTTGATGATTATCAAATACAGACACATTCTGTTGTGTCTTAGGAGGTATAGTACTTGAGCTAACAGTAGACCTGCATCAAGTAAAATCGACACAATATTATTCTATATGCATAAAAACAGAAGATATTTTAAGAGGCTAGTTAAAGAAGTCAGGAAAACAGGGAAGCAGACTGCCAAGTTGCTTTAATTTTCTAAATCCTCGTCTAAGGAATTTTGGATAAAAAGATCAATGACAATTTAGTCGCTCAAGCACTAACTTGTCAAGAAACCAATCCAATTTGCAGTAAGCTTTTATAGAAAATATGTTCATGTTATTTTCCACTAAGAGTTCCCAACCTTCCTAAGTGTGGCACCCATGTCCTCAACTACCATTTGTTGTACCCATGCCCCCACGACCTTTTAAATATGTGGGTACCCATGTCCCATCTTTAAACGGCCAAGCAACACTCACGTAATGTCAGGATGAGTTGAAGCAAGGGGACATGTTTTCATAAACAATAAGGAATTGCATCCTATTTGGATTTCTAAATGAAAGTTGAAGTCACTGTTAGATTTGTTTTGGAATCAAGGAAATCTTTTTGGCTGATCTTACCTTCAGTCCGACATCACGTGTCACATGATCATTTAATGTTCAAATATACATTTTCCGTTAGCTGGGACATGGGCACCACAGGTTTAAGATGTTGGGCTATGACTTCAAGAAATGGTAGAATAAAGATTGGGGACCCCTGGTAGAATTCACCTTTATTTTTTAAACTTAAATGCAAAGTAATGCGCATTAGTTGTTTCCTCATCTCATACTGCATTCAAATATCCGTAAATTTATCTAATTTCTGCCAGATCATTTAAAAATAAAGAAACAAATAGCGAAAAGGAAAATCCATATCCACACTTTGACAACATTAATTATTTTATGAGGACGATATTTATAACAGAAACAACATATTAAATAAATTAAATGAATGAACCAACCTCGGAAGAGAGGTATGCTTTCTGTGAGGAGGAATCACGGGTCCACTTTTTCCATCATTTTCCTCAAGATAAGCAAATTGTTGCCTGAAATGACCGATGGCACTGCATAGAGCAAAATCCATTATTCTGTAAGAGTCATGTAATATAAGGTTGTTCTAATCAAATAGGTAAGCTCGAAACGGAAATGTTCAAAACCTAGGATATAGAATATTCATGCCGTTAATTCCTGCCATATAGTCCTTCAGTAGTTGGGGATGGTATTCTAATATTTCCCGAAATATCAATTCCCTAATGTCTTCCTTTGTCACTCTTCGCCGTTCAAACTCAAACTCCAACTTTGAGATTGGCTGACAGGACGGTTCCCTTTCAATTTTAGCCAGTCCCTTGAAGTAAGGATCTGCCAATGCCTAATATACAAAGACACCAAATAAATACAAGAGAAAAATATAACTGAAAAGCTCAATCTGGTAATGCATATCTAAACATATGCAGCTTGTATAATGCCATTATATTTTTAAGGTACAATGTACCTCTTCTGCAGTTGGTCGATCCTTTGGGTCAAATGCTAACAGCCTTTTCAATAAATTAAGTGACGCGGAATCTGCTTTGGGAAATTTCTCAGCAAAAGGCATTGGGTGCTTCTTCCGCATTCCTGCTAAATATTTTCTTGCCTTCTCATTGCGTACCTGCATCCATGACATAATATGACAGTTATACAAATATCTTAGACAATATCCTTTCATAACTAGTGAGCATGAAAATACAAATTATAGAGGGTGAAGTGCTGTACGCAAGAAATTGTATCTGCCGATGGCGTCCCCAGAAGATCAGTAATCAAATCCAACTGATGCACTATGCTTTTACCCGGAAACAATGGCTTCCCGGTCAAGACCTCCACAAAAATGCAGCCAATGCTCCAAATATCGATAGCAGGGGTATACTGCAAGCAACATATTAGCCTTAGTGAGAAAGATTCTCAATAACCGAAAGAAATGACACAGCAATAAACCCCCTCCCCCGGCGGAAATGTTGCAATCTGACACAGTTACCTTGAAGAACAGAAATACCAACTTCCAAGAGAGTTCAATAGTCCTCCCTGAACAACAATTGTTTTAATCTACAATTACTACTCATATAAGGCACTCTGAATACGTACATCGTGTATTTAAATAAACAAGTCAACACCATCAGCATATTTAAGTAGAGTTATGTTATTGACCCATATCGTGCAGATATAGTTGCAAAACTAACATAGGCAACGAATGAAGTCAAAGCTGTTATGATCCATAAAATAATATACGACGATGCTCCCAGCACATTTCAGATCTACATCGAGAAAGGGAAAAAGCACTGCACTGTTTACACGATAGTTACCTTGGAGGAGAAAGATCCACACAGCTCAGGAGCCCTATACCATCTCGTAGCAACGTAATCCTGTAATTTGTGACAAAAAAGTAAAAAAAAGGACAAGAATCCAGACACCTTTAGAAATGAGAACAATACCCAAACTTACATCCCCTGGCAATGGGATGAAGTACCAAACCATTAATTAAACTATGAGAACGTGTTTAAAGAATAACATACCGTCCAAAAAATAGCTGTTGGGGCATCATTGAAGGCCACTCTTGCTAATCCAAAATCACATATTTTAAGTTTGCAGTTTGCATTTGCCAATATATTTTTCGGTTTAAGATCTCGATGGTACACATTAGCTGAAACCAAAGATGTTTAAATAAGAAATAAAAACCATATAATAGCCACTCTTAAAGCTATAGTGTTCCATGATCAACACGAGAGAATGAAAGATATGGACATGTCAGAATGGTACACACAACGCTGAAAAAACAAAACTAAAAAAATGAAGATAGGCGAAGTATCTTCATCTATGAACCACCAGATTGCAATTCAATCTCTCGAGTTATGCATATCTGTTCAAGCCAATGCTGCCAAAAAAAAGGATGCTGAAAGTTACCTGTATGCATATATTTCAGTGCTCGCAGCATCTGATAGAGAAAAAACCGGTGGTGCTCATGCGTTAAGTCATCATTAGCTTTGATGACTTGATGAAGGTCGGACTCCATAAGCTCGAATACAACATAAATGTCTCTGAAATCACGCCTGGACGATGGCAGCATGATCCGCTTAATTTCAACGATATCAGGATGACGCAAAAGCCGAAGCAACTTAATCTCACGCAAAATCCGGATAGCATCAGAGCTATGCTCAAAAATGTCCTTTATCTTCTTTATTGCTACTTTTTCCCCAGTCTGCGTGTCAATGGCTGAACAAACAACTCCATAGCTCCCCTTGCCAATAATCTCTAGAATTTTGTATCTGTTGGCATCTCCATGCTCGGTAAAAATCTCCATCTCTTTGGGGCTCTGAAAATAATTAATACATGGTCAGATCATGAAGGCGTGAATAATATTTTAGCAGTGACTAGTAAGAAGTGAGTACACTGTGCTTCTCCTTGAGAATTTCAAGGTGACAGATAATATGTTATTCACTACAGAATTCCTATAAAAAACTTCAGATACCCAGAATTAGTACTTCATCCAATACTAGAACTTTCCAAGTTCAAGAAAGGGATAAAGAAAATGTTTGATAAGGGAAAATAATGAAGAAAAAAAAAATCAAGCTCAATCCTGTAAAGCATACAACAAATAAGCTTCTTGCAAAAAAATCAAAAGGTAGGAATCCAAACAGCTATCACTTTGGCAGACAGAGATTCTGATGATGGAGTAAAGAATACAGAATCTGCAGCTGGCATGGGGGCTCTCAAATAACAATCTAGAAAGGAAAATGCTCCTAAAACACTAGTATCACATAAATAATCAGCCAGTTTAAAAGTAAAAGATAAACCAACATGACTATCAAATATAGATCTAACATATCAATAATTTCATTTCTCCAGTTGCAAGATTTCAGCTTTATTTTTTTTCCATGCCCTATGAAATGAAGCCCAAAACTACTGAATGAAACATAGCCAACTCCCGGCGTGGGGGGAGGGCTCTAAATTTACTTAAATTAAACTCGATAGAAGATGAATTCTTTCTTTCAGAAAAAACTCAGTTTTGTGATCAAGAATTTCGATTTGTAATTATGAAAATTTTAAGCGTATGAACTCGTATATAAACACGATATCTACGTTTTTTAAGCAGAAAAAAGAAACCCTAAACAGAAGATATGAATAACACATTACGCATGGGGGGGGGGGGGGGGGGGGGGGGGGGGGGGGGGGGGGGGGGGGGGGGGGGGGGGGGNGGGAGAGAGAGAGAGAGAGGTGTTTCAGAAAAGAAGCAAAACCTTCTTCCGCTGATCTTGATGCTGCATGATTTCTCAAAAACTCAGAAAATACCGCCTCGTTTCTGTTTCTTGATCCAATCAGCTCAGGCCTCTGAGCAATTTTATTTTTATTTTTTAGAGGTAAAATTGAAGCACACAAATTAATCGATTCGATAGTTAATCAGGCAAACTGCATTTGTATCCACCCCCAGTAACCCCCGTCGAAGCTCAACCTGCAATTCTCCAAAATTCGTCCAAAAAATTTCCTTTCTGCTCAACAATACACTGAAAATTATATATAATTTGAGAATAAAAGTAATAAATTAAGTTTTGGAGATCTGGAGATTCGGTGAAGCGACCGACAGAGGTGGATTGAATTGGAGATTAAGA
>CAIGRP010073976.1:0-12433 GCA_903798385.1 Fraxinus cuspidata | reverse complement strand
GTAATTCAGCTTTTTGGACCATTATATGTAATCATTTCCCTACTTGTCCAAAATGCCATCAAATGAATAATGCTATACTTACATTCACCCTTACAATATGATTGACATTTTTCCTTGTGTGGAGGAAATTTGAGTAATGATGTGATGAATTATTTTAAAATCAACGGTATAGACGTTGTCGTATGGAAAAATGTAAAAAAAAAAAAAATTATGGGAGAATGCACATCATGATTGCCGTCAAATAGCAGTCCGACGAGGAATTGGTTTTTAACAATCAAAGATTATCACAAACAGTGTTCCAAAAAAAATAATAAAAACAAAGAGTCGGCTAATGATCCCCATTAAATTCAGTTTTCCCACTTCATTATCAAATTGGGAATCTTTATTAAACTTCCACATATTCACACCAGATAAATATAACTTCCATCATATATATACACATATATAGATACGACTTGTAAGCAACTTTCTTGATAGTTTAGAGAAGGAATATATATACATGGGGAACAACATAGGAGGAAGAAGAAAAAGGGCCAAGATTATGAAAATTGATGGTGAAATTTTCAAGCTAAAAATACCAGCTGTAGCTTCGGACGTGCTTAAAGATTATCCAGGTTATGTGTTACTGGAACATGAAGCAGTGAAGAGGTTTGGAATTCGGGCTCAGCCATTAGAGCCCGGACAGGAGCTCAAGTCCGACAAGATTTATTTTCTTGTAGACCTGCCAAAGCTTCCAGAGGATAAGGTGCCTAGAAGGACAAGATCTGCTGTTGCTGTGAGCGCCAAGGACAGGCTTGAATGCCTCAAGTTAAAGCAAAGATCAGCTTCTCATCTTTCTGTCACGAGTTCCAGTACGGGCCCTGTTAGGGTTAAGATGAGGCTTCCAAGGGCCCAGATTGAAAAGTTGGTGGAGGAAAGCAGAGATGAAGTTGAGACGACAGAGAAAATTCTTGATCTTTGTTATCAGAATTCGGACAAAGAGAAGGCTCAATTGAGGACCGAGCTTCGGGTACTCAGTTAGTGTCTATGATTTTTCAATAAAGGTACACGTACAGGGCTACGTGAAGAACAACCCATGATTTTTCTCTTCTTGTTTTTCCCTTTGCTTACACAGATAATGAAGAATTTGTACACAGTAGTGTGGGTTTCATAAAGCAAGCCGAATAGCTACTTGCAAATTTTGGTCCATCTTTTTACGGTAGCATGTTTTATTAAACACGAAGGTAAAACGTAAAACATAAGGAATTACAAGTAGGATGTCAATTTGATTAGTTGGTTCGGGTCGCCCGTGATTCGGCCGGCCTGAACCAGCTCGGCTTAAGGCTCGATGGGACTGAGGATCGGTCTAGCCTTATTTTTGGACATGATCCGAGCCCGGCATCGCTCATACGATTGGCCAAAACACATGCAGATGAACATGAGGCGGTCATCTACGAACTGCATGTGTAGGGTATAGCCACATAGCGCACACAAGCAGTTTTTTTAAATTTTTTAATATTTAAGAAAAATTCAAATTTCAAGGAAAAAAAGAATATCTAGGCCTCTCCAGCTGAGCTGGGCNTTTAAATTTTTTAATATTTAAGAAAAATTCAAATTTCAAGGAAAAAAAGAATATCTAGGCCTCTCCAGCTGAGCTGGGCGCCGGGGCCTTGGATGCGCTAGCGATTGGCATAAATCCCAATCCCTCAGCATCAAAATCATTCGTATCAACTCTTTCAGTGGGAATGAAAGAACATAATCGGAATTGAGGGCTCAGTGGAGCCCGAGCAAAAAGCTCGAGTCAAGCCTTGGTTTTTTTATTTTTTGCCGAGCCGAGCAAACCAAAAATGTCCGAGACATTTTTTACTTGAGTCGTGATCTTCAGCTCGACTTTTTTATATGCCTAATTATCATTAAATGAGCAATAAAATGAACTTACCCATACTCCTCTCTACTATATATCGATCGTAAAATCTCTTTCATTCCTTGTCACTTGTAGACTTGGTATTCAAAGGAGATCTCAATTGTAAATTTTATTTTAAAATTATCATTAACAACATTTTTTCAAGAATAAACTTGGCATGGTACTATTCTATTTTCATTTTAGCTCAACCATTTTTCATCTCTTTGCCAAATATTGGAATGGTAAACAAGTGAAGTAAAAACGAAAGACTCTAGGGTTTGTTCTTCGCAATAAACTCATTTTTTACTCTCACGTAAAATTTTCACCCTGTCAATGCAAGAAAATGCAGAATCCATGCAATTTTTGAGTGTACATATATAAGGAAGAAGGACTAATAGAATGGGAACTATTAATTAATTAACTGAGAAAAAATCACGTATATTCATACCACCCACGGATCCGATTCTGACAGAATAAATTCTCTTATGGAAGCTGCCGTACACAAGCTGGAAAATTAAAATATTTCAGTCCTAACAGTGTGTATAATCCTAGTGCGTATATGAACATACGGTGCTTCAAAACCCTAAATCTGCCATCATCTTTCTTATAATGGCTAGTGATTTTGTCTAAAAACTGGCATCTATGCTTCGTTTTCAGTATCATTTATGCGAATTGTGAAATCCTCTCATTTGTGTCCTTCCTTTTATCCGGCACCACCAAATGCTCAGCCACCGCTGCTGCCTCCACCACCAATGTTTGGACAGTCTCCGCCAGAACCCTGTTTACAGCCACCTTCGTCTTCATCATCCTATCCACCTTACAGTCTTCCTCCTCCAGCAAATATTAACCCTCCACCGGGCTCCGCCGGCGGCAACAGCCTTATCCCTCCACCTTGGAGTCCTTTTCTACCGTACTATCCCAGGTTTTACCTGAATCCTCCGGCCGTGCCATGTAATTCTCACGCAATCTCCCACTGCCTTGATTTCATGCTTCATATTTAGTATTTTGTTCTAGTTTCTGAAGCCATTAGGCAATTTGCATTATTCAATCTTTCAGTTTTGTCAAGCTAGGCGTTTAGGGCTTTAGGATCGATAATCTCATGCTGGGGTTTTTGGGTTATACGTTTATTTGCTAGAATTGATAGTCTGGGTATTAAGTAAAGTGCCTTTCGCTAATTTTGTTTTAATATTTTATTCAATGGAGATTTACTAAAACCACGAGTTTGGTGAACAAAATTTGTAACCACAGAAATTTTACTTCTATTTTTTGTCTCCAAAAATTATCACTGGTTTTCTCCTAGAAATAATCTTTTCCAGAGAAGCATGGGAAATACAGACCAAAAAAAAAAACCTACACATTTCCACTCAATAGGAGGCAGTTGTTACATTGTCTATAAATAAAATCGGTTATGCTGCTTGGCCATAATCGATTTACATATGCGATGTAACTCCATTATGTCCAAGTAACATTATTCAAGTAAAATATATTCTACAGATATTTTCCCTATAACCATTTACAACAGGCAATTATTCACTAATTCTCAAATTGTAGGAACCCTTCATAGCAAAAATAGGAATGCAGCCAGCTCAAATCCTACAGTTACCAATGAATTTAATTGACAGTTCCATTCTCGGTATTCATTTCTTCGGGAAAACCTGTGATCACACTGCTACAATCTAATGCTTTAATCGTCTTGCGACACCATACTCCAGTTTCAGGTTCAAATCTCAGCTCCCACGTAGGCCAGTAGTGCAAATCCTGCTTCAGTGTAAGCACCCGAGGCTTTCCGTTCAAGTGAATAGTTCTCACACGAACAAATTCCCCATCTTCTATTTCCTGTTGGTTTGCAAATAGAATGATAAAATGCTTCAAGGTTGTAAAGTTTTTAGCTAGAGGTACCTTTGTTTTTCGTAATCATTTATACAATTTGGACATCAATTGTGAAATCTTGACATGAGATTAATTATATGAATATCTGCTCAAAACTAAAAAAGAAAAAGGGCCAGCTGACATACCTTGGACACATTAACAAAAGCATCCAAATCAGGTGTTGGTTTTCCATTCACTTCAACAATCCATTGAAGAGCATATAAACCATATCGATTCACTGGACTACCGTGACACCACCTGAAAAGATTGCTTGTTTTCATTGACATACATAAAACAATTTAAGTAATCTGATTACATTTACCAATTCAAGTTCATATTATTGATTCAAGTTATAACTTCGAAATCGTTCTTGTTTTGGAGTCTCATGGTAATATAACTCAACAAGCTTTTCCACTTCTCTTATTAGGCAATTTAATTCTCAATCCATAACAAAGCCCTACAAGTTTTTTCTATAGCATTTGCACAAAATCAATGCTGGCCAAATAATATAATATACAAACTAAGTAGCTTGTGCTAAGGTCCATACCTTGCCACATATACACCGTGTCCCTCTGCAGGCAGATATCCAAGAGCTCGGACAGCAGGATGAGGATTCTGGACTATACATCCACACCAATTTATTACACGCGTGGTTCCAATTCCATCCCTCACATCTGTTCCCACCAGTAGCTCCATCTCACGACCCTTAAAAACCACATGGACAGCAGACGATAAAATTAATCACTATAAGGTCTCTAAGCCTACCTCAAGAAAGAGTATCCAAACAAGAATGAGTTAAAACAAGTTCTAATAAAACAATTTTTAAGTTAAAATTAATATTGACTATGTTAAAAAAGTGAAAAAAATACCAATACCTGGCGAAAAATTGTCATCTTAAGCTTCTTGTCACTGTTATTACACCTATCTAATTCTTGACATGCATCTTCTCTGTCACGAAAACATGTAACAGGCTCTTTATTAATCGCCAAAACCATGTCACCCTGTTCTAGTAGATTTTCAGCTTTGGAACCTGCGAAGCAACCCTTAACCCTTAAAACTTGACGTCTAATAAGATCTTTCTTCACAAGTGCCTGAAAAAGATATACCAAAAATTTATGTTGTGCTGATCTTAGCAAAATACTCAATATATATTCAATAATATAATAGGTCAAATAATAATTTGATAGAATCACACTGAGCATAAGTCAAACAGTCCATGCTATGCAAAAGAGACAGAAACCAGAATGAAATATTGTATCGTCTTCTTTACTTCATGTTAAGTTCCGCATTCATTTCAAACTAGAATTTAAACTATTTGTACTCACCAAAGAGAGAATAACGAAATTATAACTCCTGCGAGGATGAAAGAAAAATGAACTTCTCAAAGCAGAATAGACTACCTGAATCCAAGAATTCGTCAATCCGAAACTGCGAGCTTTAGAAAGCGAAGTGGAGTAAAGTTCAACCTCTAATATTCTTACAAGCGGCATTGGCCTTTTGACTCCATTTATAAGAAGAGTTGGTCCTTCTGCACCATATATGATTTTGTCAAGAATTTTGCTGACTGTATAAATTGGTATCCCTCGAACAAATTGATGGTCTTCCGATGAATTATAACTGTATTTGAGCTGGAAGTTGGAATATAAAAAATGTAGTCATTTGGCATGTTTATGCAATGTAGAAACTTGTGAAAACTCCAGAAGCAGAGAAAAGCACAAACCTGAGTTGAGAAGCTTCCCTATATTGCTTGAACCCTTCCTTGCTAATCGGTAACGACACCAGAAAATGTACTACCAAAATCTAAAACATGAGATTGTGAGTGCCCACAGTATTTAGTCCCCGATAAGAAGGGAACAGGAAGAAAGAAGAATAGATAGCAATAACTTGGAACAATTAATAAGGTGAAATCAAATTACCAGTATCAAGCTCGATTACTTCCATATTGGTTGCTCTATATCGGGGACAATCAGCAGAACCAATATTTAGAGCAGCACAAGGATTGGTGACAAAAGATTTCCTCGAAGTAGCCTGTAGACTCCTACTCAAACCCACGAGATAGACAGAATCTCCGCGACAAGGTGTAGGTTCTGAACATAATCAAATAGTGATCCCAAATAAGAAAGAAATGTAGCTACAAATTTCAATTTAATTAGGCATACTAAACAGGCAGCAATGGAATAGGATTCATTCAACCTTCCACCACTAAATAAAAATTTGTTTCTCCAAACAAATATGAAATTTTAGCAGATAAACAATATTGAAGATTATAAGTAGAATTGTTATCTTCTTACCTATAATCCACATTTTGGGCAAATATCATATTGATGTTCAATAATATAAACACAATGAAAAACCAAAATGTAAAAAGGCCAAGTTCTGATAAGGTCCGAATGATCAGCTGGATGTCCTGGTGTTGCAGAAACGTGAAATTCAACATTTAACAATGGACTAGACTATTAACCACAACATTTTAATAGAAGGTAACATATCTGAGGGTGTATTATCTGACACCCCCATGAATTCTGGTAACCCGCAAGCATGCAAGAGACTAATATTCCAACTTTCTTAACATCCAGAATTCCTAGCTTCATCCCATTTTGAATTCCCATGTCCTCGCTGGATTGTCTTCTAATTTAGGTCCATTTACAAAGTAGAATTAACTCCATCTTGCAGCATTCTCACATCATTATTTTGCTTTGAAATCATGTGAACCAAAATTACTATGGAAGTGAAAGGTCAAAATGCTGAGGATATCTTGGGGAACTCACTACGGGTTAGGTAGACATGTGGATGTTGTCAAATGACAGTAATAATAGAGAATTCTATTTTTAGAAAGGTAGGGATGTTTCTATCCCAAATGTAAAACCATATTGTACGAACTATGCACCAAAAGAGGAGGATGGAAGAGAAATGTGAGAGTATCTCCAAGCGACTCTTTAAATATAAGATAATCTTTATTTTAACGAGTCAAACCCTTAAAATTATGCTCCATGACACTCTTTAAATTAACATTTTAATTTAGAGAGTAAGTTAAGCTCTCCAAATGCATTCAAATTACTTCAATTTTCAATGGAGGAAAATAATATAATAATTTGAAGGAAAGCTGGTGGGAAAAAAAAAAGATGAGGAAATACAATAAATATTTTCCAAGATTAGTAAAATTAAGTGTTAAATATAAAGAGTCTGTTAGAGTAAAAAAATTTACACTCTAAATATATAGATGTTCTTTAAAATAGAGTCTCTTGGAGATGCTCTAAAGCAGATGTATAAATGCAAATAGAAAACACACCGGGGAGAAGTTCAGCAGCTCGAACTACAGAAACACCAGCACCTAGTGCTGAAGGATCATATGCAACAAGAGCAAAATTATGTACAGGATGGAGAAAGACAACCTGCAAAAGACGATTCATTGCTTAATAACAACATATAACAACTGTATCCACATCTTAACAGATTTAAAATTACCTCGCCAGGAATTTCAATCGGATAAGCAGCAAAAGACAGCATCACATCACAGAGAGACACAGCCACTGTGTTTTTATCAACTGCAACCAATCCCATATTTTGAGAGTGATATATGATGACTCCAGTGCCAAAGAAATGTTGCGAGTGGACACCATCAATCATACATGATGATGGCAAGTGAACCTGAAAATTTAGAAAACAGAATTTTTATTGATCTGAACATTTGATTTACGTAATAAAGTAACTGGTGAGGTTTACGATGAAACCTAGGAAAGTTGAAATCATGACACTGAGAAGAACCCACTATAATCACGAAACTTCAATCAAAACTAAACAATTGAATAGGGCATACTGCGTGTGAATATAAATGAAAACAATGCAAGCATAAACTGAAAACCACGAGTCATTTAAATTAATTATAGACACAAAAAGCACATCATCAATTAATAAAATATAAATACAATAAGAAGCTAAGCCTCAATCATATTAAACTTGATCGGCCACATTTTCTTGTCTCTTCGACAAAGCTAGGAGGAATTTAAATCTTGTAATTTTGATCTACTTCTCTTTATTCTTATAACCTGTTCTTCGGAGATCAAATAGTGATGGGAAAACATTCATTAGAATTTGTCAAAAGATCCAACATGAATATGACACTATAACAGCCTTCAAGTGGTCAGGAAATTCTGAGAATGTTGTTAGTTGAATTGGATGAAAAAAGTGCAACCATGGTCGTAGCAGTTTGAACCCAGATCCTTCCCATTTCCCGTTTCATCATCCTGCCACGCAATGGCTCCTACTCCTCAGCCTTTGCTATACGAACTTCCTATTCCTCTTCACCTTTCCCCCTCCTTCTTCATCATTTCTCCCTCCCCTCACATCATTCTTCTTTTTTTCCACAAATTAATCCCTATCAATAAATAAGCCATAAACCCCAGTTTGAACCTCCATTATATATCATGCAAAATTTCGCCCTAAGAGAATGAAACAAAAGCACAAAAACAGAAGTGACCATACACACTGAACTAATTTTATCATGTTACCTCAAACATCACAAGGGCTGGCTCTAGGACACGCTCCGGTGAAGCATTAGCTGCTACAGCTACTCCACCTTCATAATCTCTCAAAACAGCATCTGTTGCTGTTCCAAAGTCCTCCAATCTTTCTTCCACCTGTTCATGTAAGGAATCAGGCAGTATGGAACCATCAGCAGATATATCCTCCTCCACCCTCCTTTTTTGGGTTCCAGCATCAGATTCATCCTCACAATGTGGTTCATCGGCAACATGTTCACAGCTAGTCTCCATACTGGTCACACCATCCATTGGTTCTTGTTTGATACAGTGATGTTCCATTGGAGAAACAGAAATAGTACCAGTCGTTCTTGCTAAATCTTGTTTAATGGGATCGATGGTAGATGATAGAAGTGGAGAGTCGACCGGCAAAGCCAGCTTTACATTCCATAAACCAGAAATGTCATTACGAGTGTATATTTGGGGAGGGGCATACCACTCATGGCGGTCAACAGTTACTAGGACAGACTGCAACAAAAAGAAATATTAAATAATATCTTCCAATTTCTCCTGCAAAAGTAGGCATCTTTACATCTTAGATATATCTAAACATGCATCATTATCTAAAATACACATTTAATATTGTGGTTATGATCAATAATTAGAAAGACAATAATGTGGTTATAACAGCAGAGAAAATAGAAAAAGAATAATTAGCATACAAAAGCATAATTCATAAATTCAAGAGTACTACCACCAAAACAAGAATAAACTTAGCCCCTGTTTGGGCTCCATTAAAATGAAATTTTGGCAACAAATGTTTTTGAAATATAGAGAATGTGTGGCTAAAAAATAAGTAAAAGTTTCGAGTTTACGTATAACATTATTTTATAGAAAAATGTTTGAAAATGAGTTTTGAAAAAAATGTATTTTTGGAAAAATGGAACCCAAACAGGGGCTTAATCTTAAGGTAGCTGTGCAGTACTCGATACTTGGAAATATACATATCTATAAGTATAGAATAGGAAACTCATGGCTATCATCTTATGACAACTATAAATTCGACAAGAGGGGAGCAGGAAGACAACCTAGAGACACTTTCTAGCCTTGGGTTGATAATGCTACTGCTACTTTCGATCAAGTATATATACTGCCCCTACACTTGATCAATTGTTCAGAGAAGTAAAGACTACACATTTTCTAGTTATATGTTCGTTACATACGTACTCCCAGTTTTGAAAGATGTTCCAAGAACATCAATATGCTTATCTTCACACATTAAAACAAGATGGTATGCAGTGGTAGAACATCCAAAGACATCAAAATTGCTGAAGAAGAACTGCCTCAAGAAGGCAAGTCCATTTAAATAATAATAAAAACATATTCAGCCCCAGCAGAAGTTTATTAAGAAGTAAAAATTTACATTTTTGTCTTAAAAGTTCAACTTGTTTATGTTTTTGGGTTTTTGGTGCTGCTTACTTTCCCATGACTTCCAGAGCATAAATGATGGAGCTAGAGATAGAATTTAGATAGGATTTTAAAATAGATTTCAATTCAAATTATGTTTGTTTAAATTAGATTAGTTTTCATAATTTAAAAAAGTTCCCGTTCTTGCTTATTAGATATTCTTTTGATTTTAGTTTCTTTGCTCTATATAAAGAGGGCTTATTCATTGTAATATATACCCCTTGAATATATGATATAGATAGATTTTCACTTGCCCTAAATTCATCTTCTTGAAACCCCTTTCACTTTCTCGTTCCTTTTACTTTTTCAATTGTTCGTTGTCAAATTGTTGCGTTCCTAAGTCAGTAAAACTAAGTTATGCCTCACTCAACAATCAAAATTTTATCAAAGAACAGCTCTCAAGTGCAAAAGAATTAAGTGGCCAGAAAAAGACCATGTGCTTAAACTGTAGAGGTCTGCACGAGGAGAAAAGAACAAGACAGTATGATATACAAGAACCACATAGATATGTCTAGTAATAACCAAAAGACATGCATATTATCTAAAACTAGACTTCAGGAGACATTATATCTACCTTTCTCCGGTGACGATCTGTGTGGCTTATATATTCCAGTGGTACTCTTGCACCCCTGGACAATTTAGAGAGCACAGAAATAAGGTCCTCTACACTTGATATGTCTTCACCAGCAAACTTCTTAATAATAGCATGGCATGGAACTCCAGCTCTAAATAGCATATATCTGCAATTGGTAATAAAAAAAATTCATTCTTTCTTGTAAATAAAAAGATCGATATCGAAATGATTTAGCATTTTCTCTATTCTAGATGGAAATTATAAGGAAAACCTCTCTGTTTGACTTGATTGTTTCTAATTAAAAAGCAGATACCAAAATAACTAGTATCCATATAATAATATCTTATATAGGGATGGCTATGGCGAAGGGATGGGCAGGGTGGCTATTGCGTGACTTCTCAAAACCTTGCCACATGCCCCAACCCAAACCTGCCTGCCATCCTCACCGTGTGACAGTTTAAGCGATCCACCCAATTTTAATTGCCTTTATATTTCTGTCAAAATTGTTATCATATTTCCTGATCATCCTATTTAACATAAATAAAAATAAAATCGCACTAATTTAAAAGCTAAACAAAGTGGTCCAACAATTAAAAAAAATGTTTAATGGAAATCAGCTACCAACATTAACTAGGATATTAACACACAACAAGGTTCCAACGATTAAGATGGAAATCTAATTTATCCAGTACAGCAAAATATAATGATTTAAATACCATCTCAGTACTCAAACTATCTCCATATAAAAATCATCTTCAAGATGCAGATTCCTGAGGATCACAACTGTAATATAACGAAGTTCGGTCCTAATCTTGTCTGTTCACCTTTATACCAATACATTTTGCAACATATACATATACAGGGTGTACTTTAGAAATTTTACAGTCATACAAAGCAGGATAATACACAGCACTCTTCATTGCATCCCTAATCATACATCAAAGAAGAATAATAAACTAGATATTTTGGCGAATGAAAAAGACAAAATGTACATAAACTAGATATTTTGGCGAATGAAAAAGACAAAATGTACATACTCTTGTTCTGCGACATATACAAGACCACAATGGAACCGGAAGTTCCTTGCCTGCATATGGAAACCAAGAATTACATTCAAAAGTGAAGCAGTACTAGCACATCATAGTAACAATACATGATTAAAATGGCAAAAATTTTACACCCACATTACGAGCATTTAACCTACGAGATGCTTTTAGTTTTTGGCTATTGAGGCCATCTACTACTTTTCTTAGTAGTTACCATCTCTCCCTCAATATAATTTGCACTCCAAATTTAGAAAAATAAAAGTAAAGTAGGGAAAGAAACAGATGAACAGCAGGAACCATTTGGATGATTCAAAAGGAAGTACAGGAGGGTCGGTTATTTCAAACTTTCCACGTATTTTTTTTTTTTTTTGGCAAGAAAATATTGAGAGAATATCCTGTAGGGGAAAACATTACAGAAATTCTTGAATGGACAAGAACACTGGAATTTTCTGGGAAACTTTCATCCAACTACTTTTTTTTCTTCAATTATTAACCATTTTCAGTTCAACTTCCCATTCAATCAAAATTTGCCTGAAAATTGTTTTCTTTTTTCCCCATCTTCACTTTTCCCAAGAAATATTTCCCATACAACTTTCCAGGTTTTCAAACAAAGCAAAACAAAGTTACATATCAGAAAAGCATTGGGAGAAAAAACGGAAACAGGCACCAGCATGGATATAGAACCCAATCTGATCTCGAAATGGCAGAATTGGATTATCCATGGAGAAGCTATAAGTTCCTAACCCTTGATATTCCCGATCTTTCACAACCACCCACATTCTAGCAAGTCTTTCAAGTGGAAAAATGTTACCTCGTGAGTTCTAAAATGACAGACAACCCCGGCATCGAAAGTCATAAAGATCGGTTAGCAAAATTAACTTCAAAAAGTATAAATAAGAAAGTTATAGCGTAAAATTTTTCTCAAGTCACTGGTTGCCTAAATCAACACTGAAGTTTTATCATGTGTATCCAACAGCAAACATGGGAAGTACAAAACACTAGCATGCAATCAATAAATTCATTTTTCATACGAAAAGATTCCTGAATGTGTCAAAATCAACGGGAAAGAACTGCAGAAAAAAATTTCCTGATAGAGCACCAAAAACTTTAGGGCAGA